>VUQG01010375.1:4074-15761 GCA_015106755.1 Etia nguti | reverse complement strand
TCTGTGCCTTGGTCCCCGTTTGCATCTGGATTTGAAGAAAAAAAAAAAGAAAAATAGTTAATGTAAGCCACAATTCAACACATTGCCATGTTGTCGGCTGTGTTTTCTCTCACATCGATTCGAGCAGTTTTCTGGTGGAGGATAGAAGAGTCTTTCTTCTAGAGTCAGGCCTTTCTGCTGATGGCTGTGAATCATCAGCCAGCACAGAGTGTGTTGGGATCTCTTCTTTCCCAATAATGAATCTAAGGCAGAAAACACACACCACTCCCATAAACTTTTATTTATAAACCTTTTTCATCAGCAGCGAAAGTGAAGGCATCAATAGGAACGGGAACGACTTACTTCAATGCGGAGAATGCAAAGCCTTTGAGACCATCTTTACTCCTGTAGTATAAAACAAAATTCAGCTTAAACTTAAAACATTAACACCTGTTTGGTTTTTTTTGGTTTTTTAAATCTTTCTATTTAAAGACTATTTCTAATCAGTGTTCCACATTTCATTGCAACAATGCGTTCACTGTGCTGCTCTGACCTGAAGAAGAACATAAAGAGTGATGCAGTAATGCAGAACAACAGCACCTAATGGGAAGCAGAGAGAGAAAAACAATCAAACATATGGCTCATTTCACCACTGTGCAATCTGGTCAGAACTATAAAGCAAGTCATAAATGCTTCTTTTTGGATCAGATGACACTTTTTACTGAAGTCTGTTCAGTTTTCACAACTGGAGTTTCTTGTAGTTGCATTATTAGACTCATAATCCAACAAAAAAAGAGAGAGAGAGTCTTAAAAATAAATGAGGTTGGCAGTAATTTACATTATCTTAACCTAACCCTGAAAACAAGCTGGTAGCCCCACTCTTACCTCGCCATGTTTAATGGGTTTGACGATGCCTCGTGTCACTGCCATGCGAAACAAAGTCTCAGTGGCCTGAGAACAACATTACGCTATTAAAAATGTGGAAAAAGCAGACACATAGGAGAGTTCACATACAACTACTAATATTCGAAAGAAGCAGCCCTTACAAGATTTGCCATGTATATTGTCAGCAGACCTCTCCTGTGAGGATGAAAAAGAAAGAGGTGGCTTTTCAACAAAGACATGCTTGATAGAACCCAAAATGTAAGCTCTATGTGAATGAAACATGTTTGAATCTAAAAGAGGCTAAAAAAAAAACGTACTGAAAGATAACAGACGGGTATCTCACCTGCTCTTGCGCTCCAGCAGGATGGCGATATAGGAGGCTGGCAGTGCTGAGCCAAATCCAACAGACCAGGAGTAGAAGCCTCCCAAAAGTCTCCTGCAATTAAAATACACTGCATCATTTCACTTCCTTTTTTCCCCCAGCTGAAACGTTTCAGTGAAGACAGTCGCACACTGTCAGCACGAGATTTTTTCAGCGCTTCCGTCTTCCATTTTTCCATGATAAGGAAAGTATTATCCAAGTATTTAAAATGTGCACTTATTGACACGACAATCCAAGCTGATACTGTAGTCATACATTACTTTCTGCAATTCCCCTATCCACAAGGGGTTGCCACAGCAGTGCCAGCTCCTTGTGAGAAAGCAGATATCTCTGTATGTTTGATTGCCCTTCCTGTCGTAACACCCAAGGGATTTGTGTCTTTTCCTGGAATCAAACCAGGGATCTTTTGCTCATTAGGCGAACCATGACACTATAGAGCCACCTTTTACTTTACTCTAAATGGGACAGAAACTTACAAAATTCTTCTTTTTAAAAAGGAAAACATTTTTCTTAAACTAGCAAACAAGATCATAATGTTTATATGGGGCATGAACCATGTTAGTAGTGGGGATAGTTTATCATAAATGTCTACACAGGGTGACCCTAATGTAAACATGACCACGGTGGCCAGAACATGAAGCTGACACATTCAGATGCCTACAGGTTAATGGAAAGGAGGCACACATGGAAGAAGCTAAAGTGACTTCAGCAGGTGTGGTTCACAGGACATGACCGTTCATGCTTAGTTTATCCATATATGATACTGTATACACTTCACTTTCGTTTTCATTGATAAACATGATGATAGTGCAGCTCAGTGCTTAGCTTGTGTTTACATACTCTCGACATGGGTTTACTGACCTGAGAATGCAGAAGAAAACAATGAAGAGACCCCCATTGGTGGTCAGGAAAGAGGTAGACCAAAAGATCTCTGGGATAAGCCTTTTTAAATAGTAATCCTTCTTCCTTCTCCTTAGAACTGCTGCTATCTGCAAAGCACAGTGAGTTACTGCACACTGGAGATCCAAGACAAATGCAGTTCCAACTCTGCTAAAGTTTACACTTACAGTCGTGACGAGTGCCCAGAGGGCAATGAAATTTACAAAGGGGAGCCTGGCTGGAGTTGCATGACATGTTTTTGCTCCTTTATCTGATCGGCCACATGTACAACTTGAACTTCGTACCTAAGTGTAACACTAGCGACGTGCCGGCTTATCTTTAGAGGTTTTCTCCGAACTACTAAGCCATTTCACTTTAGTTAGCTCGCTAACTTTAGCTATTTAGCTAGCCTCAAATTCTACAGTTATATTTCAGATACAACGTCTTACCAGGTAAAGAGGGGCGTATATTTTGAAGGACACCTCCAGAGCACTCCTAGTCACATCGGCAGCAGACTGCACACACGACGGGCTCCAAGTGTGACCGATTTCGTAGCAGTTATGCGGTATTTTGCTGAGAGCAGCCATGTCTGTGCACAGTGACAGCAAGAAGGTGGTAGGCTGTCGTGGATGTCGTGCGCGTTCGCTGAAAGGGGCGCGGTCACGAGGATGAGCTGTGCACGCGCCCGGCGCTGATCAATAACGTTAGCAGAAGAGTCCTTTTTTACAAAGGTACAGTAACAGCTGCGACATGGTTATAGGTAGCCTGTTACAAGCAAGTCTTGCATCCAGCGACTAACCCAGATATGCCAAATGATTTCTTTGTTTCCGTCAGTGTAAACACACAAGTTATGGTTCAATTTTCAATTCAGCTTTATTTATATAGAGTCAAACTGCAACAACATTAGCCTTGAGGCGCTTTACAATACAGAGAAAACACCAACAATCACAATACCCCCTATGAGGAAGCACTTGGTGACAGTGGGAAGGAAAAACTCCCTTTTAACAGGAAGAAACCTCCAGCAGAAGGGAGGTGCAGCTATCTGCTAAGACTGGTTGGGGTGAACAGGTGAAGACAGGAGTGGACCACCACCAAAGATCCAGCACTGCTATCCCACATTCTCACAGAAGCATGCACTAAAATGAAAACCTTACTAGAGCTATACCTACATGCTTAAATCTGTCCTCCTGCACTCTGATATTTAGAGTATGTATGCATGTACACACTATTAAGATTTTCCTCACTTTTTTTCATTAGTTTAGTAGTAGTATGGTTGAAAGGACTCTAAATGTGTTGTATTTGTCCATTGTAACATTGTAATAAAGTCTCATCAACAAGAAAGCAGAATTCAAAAATGTAGAAATCAGCCAGGTGACCTGGAGGTTTCCATTCCACACACTATCTGTGTGAAAAACAAACTGCAATAAGATTTGACCCTATTGCAAATTAGAAGCACAGAATGGAATAATTACGTGACTGCAGAGATATGTTTTGCTCCTTTAAGTACCAGCTTTTTTCCAGTAGAGGCACAACTTTGTGCACCTATAGACTTTGGATCAACACGGTCTGGAAAATTTTATAAAATCAATCAAAACTTATATCTAACTTACGGTGGAAATGTTAAAACATTCATTGTTGTGGAAATTCCATGTTGCTATTAGTCGTTACAAAAAAACCCCCAATGAACTGGAAACTGAATCTTTATCTTTTCAGAAATATGAGCTACCTGAAAATATCCAGTATAATAACGTTTTCTTTTCTTTTCTATCTCCTCCATTAAACTCATACTCTTATATCATGTGGTTCTCTGTCCCATGACTATAGTTATGGTCAGCAAATTGAGAGCATCTCACTGCACTATGTACAGTATGGAGAAAGTGATGGAAATTTTACAGAACAGGCATTCTTTGTTTTAAAAACAAAATTAAATAGAAAACTTATACAATACATCATATAAAACTAAAGCCTGAACTCTACATATAGATTATATAGTTCACCAAGCTTAATGTATCTCCTTGTACTGTCCCAACTAGGTCAGCAGGTGTCATCCTTGTCTCCTTGGTGTAAATTATGACACAAAATTTCAAGTTAGAGAATATAAGGCTGGCTTTAAGAATTTCCACTTGTTAAAATGCAGGAATGGCACAATATTTCGACATATAAGAAAACCCCTTTAAACCTTAGCGAAATAATGTGATGTGCTCTTAATGTCAGCATGAAAAACACTGTGTTATATTAGCTCGTGGAGGTTATGTTGTGGTTCCTATAATCATTTGTTAACACAAACCATTCAATCATTTGTTAACACAAACCATTCAAGACTATTATAAGAGGAGTTTTTGTTTTGTTTTGCTTTGTTTGTTTTGTTTTTAATCCACTTAACACTGACCTATGAATCATTTGAGTTAAAAAAAAGGAGGAACCAGTGTTGTGTCTACACCAAACATACAACTTAGCCAAGAAAATATTTTAAATTACATCTTTAGGCACTTTGTTGCAAGCAGCATGTTGCAAAAATACATAGTTTGGTCCTATTTTAATTGAATCTGTCAAACATTTTAGTGATAACACAGATTAACAGGCATAAAATAGTATTTTTTAATATCTACAGCACATGAACAGTATCCAAAACTAATGTCCTTAGGGAATGGGAAAAAATCCTGCAAAGACCTCACACAGGACCTGATGCATTTGGTCTACTGTTTACGGTATAACTATGATACTGGACATTTCTGCATAAAATATCAAAAGTAAAAATAATTACTCTGCAGAAAAAAAGTTCCCCATCAGCCTTAAATGGATTCATATTATTGCTGCATATGTTTAAGGTGGTGCTTATTTTAAATACTTTATACTATGCTTAAAGTCCAGCATCATATTCTATAAATTACATGTTTGCAGTGGCTGTATTGTGAGGCTCACATCTTGGAAAAAACAAACAAAGAAAAAAAAACAGTTGTTCGTGAGTTCAGAAACACAGGCCTACATCTTGATTTAACAAAAAGAAAGAAATTATTAAATAGATGAATAATGGAAAAAAATCCACTGAATTAAAAGCTTCAGCAGTATGTGACATGTTTTACTGTCTACATCAACAGGAGGGGCGAAATAAAAACAACACATAAACAGCTGTAATTTAATATACTACATTCAACCAAATGATTTTTCATAGATGCTAATCTGAAAGTGCTGCTGAGGCTGCACCTGGTCAATTTACCTGTTTTATTAGGTCATGGTCAGAGGTTCTGTCCCATCTCCTTGCTAATGTACCGTGTACCTTAACGTGTACCTAATGTACCTTAACGTTTTCACACTTCTACATTTCTACATCACACACGTTGGGCAAGGTAGATAGCAAGGGGAAAATCATGTGTTACTATGATAAATCATTTAATTTTGTTTACTTGCTAATGCTAGTTGTGATTCTACACCTAGTGCTGGTCATCACTGATCCTAACAGCAACTTGCTTCGCACCCTCCCATTTATACCATGAAAGTCTAGAGGTTTGTCCACAATGTGCATGCACAGACCAGCAGAAAAAAAGCTGCTGGCCTCTATGTTTGCCCTGTTCAATGGAAGAAGGATAATAGGGGCAGCTACAGTTTCTTATGAGTTGGAAACAAGCCAAGCTTTCAGGACAATAGCCAACTGGGGCCACAAGATGGCAGTAATGTAAAGGATCGATGCGAATAAGACAGCCTATTTAACATCTTACTAGATAAGAATAAAAGAATGGGGGTGTTACGTTTCAGTTGTCAGTTGCATTATATCTTGACATTTAACTTGTGTACTATTAAGTAACTTAAATAATACATCACTAAAACTTAGTAATCTTAAGTAAAGAATCTATGGTTATAAAATGATTTTTGGATTCTTGCAGCTGGGTTTTCATAAATCTGTATTAAAAAACAGAGCTGCACATGAGCCTAAAATCATGCCCAGTGTTTTCTACACTGACATTTATGTCTGATTAAATATTCTTATTTCCTCTGGGTTCTCCTGCCTTGTTCTTGGCCCCTCACTGTGCCACTCTATTTTTAAAAATTCTGGAAACGCCACTGGTGGCAACATCTAGAACCTCAGATTGGACATCACTGTTAAAGGAAGATAAACTTTAATAAAGTTTAAATTGAGTTCTTTGTATGGGTTTGAAAAGCAGCTATTTCATCAGTCTACTGTAGGATCAAGGTAATTCTAAAATCAGAAACAAACAAAGCTGTAAACACAGATCAAAAGTGCTTTTTGTGAAGCTGAAAAGTCAAATTAGAAATCCACAGTGCTTGGCATTGCATTTTTGCTTAAGTGGATCAACTAACCTAATTTCCCAGCAGACCGTTTCAATTACATCCAGAAAAAATAATTGACTTGGGAATACTTACTGGTTCTTATCCCTGCTCATCAGATACCACTGGAGGCGTAGCCTCTGGCTGAATAGACTAACTGTTTTGCTTAGAGTTTCGTAAGCGCTGCGGTCCAGACGGACATTCGCACTCACATGGAAGAGTGAAAGGAGGTTTCCACTTGTTCCTCTACTAGCAAAACCCGCTGATCAATTTGGCCAGCATTTAAGACTGCGATCAGCTGAATATGGCACGGACTTTGGGGTTGTTTGCAACTTGTTTGCTGATTTTTCTTCTTTCATTGGGCGCGAACGGGAAGCGCGGCAGGGAGAGAGTTTATTATGTGGGGATCATTGAGGACTTCTGGGATTACGCACCGAGTGGAAAAAACGTCCTTAACGGGAAAGACATCGAAAACGATGAGTGAGTTGACATTCGGAAAAGTATGCTCAGGTAGTGGCGGCACTAATTGCTTGTAAATATTTATATTTTGTTTTTAGCGACTTTATATAATGTCTGAGAACACTCACAAGTGGAAAGTCATTATAACTGATGTTTAGAGATACAAACAAAGTTTTAGTGTAAAACTTGTGGATTATGTCGCGTGCTCGGGGTGTGACAGTGTCTAGACTTTGTGTGCTTTGCTGGCAGTCTAACGGATGTGCAGGAAAGATGACAATGACTAACAGCGAATTACTGTCTCCTCTCATTAGATTAGAGGCTTCCTTTACTGTGTATCTATCTGCCATGTGTCTTTATGTGCAGCCAATAACCAAAAGGACGCACAGAGATCCTGTCTGACAGAAGCATTTGTATCACACCATGGTTATGAATTTAATGAGAGATGTGACAATGAGGCTGTGTGACCCTTTAATTTTACATATTTCAATTTCTAGAAAAAAACATACAAAATAATACTGTTAATGTGACTTGTACTTACATCACATGTAGCCATGGACAACTCACAACATTTGTCTGCGTTTCTGCTGTTATAGTCCAGGAACCAATACCTAATAATAAAAAATCATTTTTCTTATATTAAAAAAGAGGACATTAGACTGGACACATTAGCAATTTTTTTCATGAAATGAAGGAATGCCCATGGGTGTTGCGCAATGATTGAAACAAATTTTGTCCTTCCTGTCAGGGAGATAAATAATTGTGAAGCATAAGAGAATTGCTTCATTCTTACGCAATTCATGAAATTCCTAAATTCAACTAAATCTCTAGACTTGCTAATAACGTTCTCAAAGTGCACAGGCTGTACTCAAAGCGTCTCAAGCTCAAGCTGTTTAATCACTGCAGGGCATGTTTATCTTTGTTAGATATCATATTGTCTTTTCACTCCCATTTCACTGCAAACTGAATTCATAAGAAGCTTTAAGATGTTTCTTCCTGCCATTTGTATTCCATCATTTAAAATGTGGTATTGCGTCAAATCAACTTGCGATGCGTCTGCATGGTATTAGATTAATAAAGCCATATCTCGTATTATAAGGCAGAGAAAGGGGAAACGAATAAGCAGTGTTGGAAGAATGTTAGCACTGTTTTCCTCCGTTCAGGTTCTGTCTGAAACAGCGGTAATCAGACAGGCATCAAGGTTTTCAGTCAAACTCATTTGAGAATCTGTTTAAGATAATCTTACTTCCAAAAGTGCATCAGCTACAGTTTCAACAACCGGTTATTAGATTCCCAAAACATGTTATTAAAATAATGATATGTCTAATTGTTAAAGACCTGCAACCACATGCAATTTGTTCAGTGGCTTTACACCTATTTTTACAGCAAGTAAGACCTAGTTCTTGTTTGGTCTACAATGAAATTCTAGCCGTTAGACAATAACCAGAATTGTATAAACTAAAAGATCTATCAAAGGCTTTTGTGAAAACCTAGAAAGGCAATACACTTACTTTTGCTATATTTGTATAAGTTTGATTGAAAGCTGGTGTTGCAGCGTGGAACTCGACGTTGACCCTAACAAAAACAAATGCAAGGGGAAAAAAAGTATTTTTCTTGTCTGCCTCCTACACACTCTTGGAATTCTGTATAATCGCTCCACTGTGTGTGTCTCACGTTCTTATTGTTTCCTTTCTAAACTTTCTCAGGCATGCATCAATATTCCTACAAAGAGGGCCCCACCAAATTGGAAGTGTTTACAAGAAAGCTGTGTTCAGAGAGTACACAAATGCTTCATACAGTCTCCTGTCTCCTCGACCTGATTGGCTGGGCTTCCTGGGACCCATACTGCGTGCTGAGGTTGATGAAACTATTGTTGTCCACTTAAAGAACTTTGCAACCAGGAACTACTCTATGCATCCCCATGGGGTTTTCTATGAGAAGGATACAGAAGGTAAAATGTTCCATAATGAACACACTGGATGTGGACAGAAAAATTCATGGTGCGTTTGCACACAGAGGCACACCTACACGAACAAAGAGCTGTCAGTGAGGATTTCGAAGTGTCATTTATTCACACTGAATGATACCGATTGTTGCTGTATTGAAAATTTGTAAGAAGAACTAAATAATATAATTTTTTAAAAATCCAAAAGGGCTTGCAGTTGCACGAAACAGCGGACATTGTTTATGAAGTTCCAAGAAGGCGTGACACTGTTCTCCTAAAGCATTTCCTTTAAGTGGACAAACAGTATCATCAACACTAGTTTTTTATATTATCCAATGACAAAATGTATTTGACCAGAAGACACTGGGGGACATGACTCAGTTTACGCATGAGTAATTGTAGAAACAGGATGGCAGATGTTTTATAAAGATATGTCTCCTAGGTTTTCTGAACTTTACAGCTCTCTGTTATGCAAGAAGCTCGTATACCACCCCCACCCCAATCATGTGAAGGGGACATCCTGCCGGAGAACACTTGAGAGCCTTGTGGAAAATGAAACTACAGCTGCAGTCCTCTTCTACTTAAAATAGATAATGCTTATAGTTATGCTTTGTGTCATGGTTTAAAATCAGCAATTTTATTAAGCATAAGGAATGTTAATTGTCATCTTTTTGTTTAAACCGGAACTTGGGCAGAAAGATAATGAGATCACATGTGAGTGGTGTCAGCACATTAAGATACTGAGAACTGAGAGAGCAGTTAGTTCTGTTAAACCTTGTCCCGACATTCAAACTGTATCAAAGATCAGTGTTCTCGTGACTTCTCATTTATGCTTTGTTTTCATACACACTGCCATAGAAACTAAAGGCTTACCAGAAAGTTTTAAAAAAACAAACAACAGAGAAAATGAATACTACCTTGACTTTTGAAACCTGCTTTAAATAGGGCAGGGATAGCTCAGTAGGTCAAAGCGGTTGCCCCATGATCGGAAGGTCAGGGGTTCGAATCCACTGAACGGCTACCCTGAGGTACCCCTGAGCAAGGTACTGCTCCCCGGGCGCTGCGCTGGTGGCTGCCCACTGCTTCACTGAGTGAATGGGTTAAACGCAGAGAGGAATTTCCCCACGGGGATCAATAAAGTATACATTATTATTAAATAACATCCTTGTAAATCTTTTCTAATATTTTCTACAACATTCATATTGAGACTATAAACTATAATATCTCTGCTCGGCTGCTTTCCTAACAGAGTGATCTCTTAGTAAACATTTTCCATTCGTGTACCAGGAGCATTCTATCCCGATGGGACATCAAGCAACTTGAAGAAAGATGACTGTGTCCCTCCAGGAGGCAGCTATACCTACCGCTGGGAGGTCAAACCTGAGTTTGGCCCCACAGATGATGATGCCAACTGCCTGACCTGGGTCTACCACTCTCACATTGACGCCCCCAGGGACATCTCATCAGGACTTATTGGGGCGCTGCTCACATGCAAGAAAGGTACAAATATATTTGACAAATATATCTGATTGTATGTTTGGTGTGTTTCATACAGTGTTTTGACTGCTGTATGCAGCTCTCTGTATGCATAAGTTGTATGTTAAATCAAATGTATATCTACATCCTAAGCCACTAGTCCCATTCACAAACAGTTTTTGTAAAAATAACACCAAAAAATTGCTTTAATTGAAAAACTGCCAACGAAGGATTTCCATGAAAATCGCACACAGTGGGACATCAGAAGGAAACAAAGATTACGCATGCTCCTTTTCTTTGAGTGCAGGAGCTTTGAAGGAGACTAATGAACTAAATGCAGCCGAAGGAGACTCTGTCGTAAAGTCCGCCCGCAGTGATGTCGACCAGGATGTTTTCTTAATGTTCAGTGTGGTGGATGAAAACATGAGTTGGTACTTGAAAAACAACATTCAGAGATGTTTTGATCCAGAAACAGTTGACCCAGAAGACCCAGACTTTAAAGAGTCCAACCTTATGCACGGTGAGAGATAGATATTTGAAGTCTTTCTAGGATCATTTAATACTGAACTAACTACACACATTCAGTTGGGCCAAACCAGCTGATGCAACTCAGCAATCTGCATCATATTGTTTAAAATGTGTTCACAGTGAATTCACTTCACGTTTCTAATTCTGACAACAAAGGCTGTAAGAGAGGTTCTTGATGGCTAAATGTCTCTTTGTCCTCTCATTGTGTGTGTTTTTCTCTGTGTGACAGCTATTAATGGGTACATGTTTGGTAACCTGCCTGGAATCGAGTTATGTCAGCACCGTGCGGTAGCCTGGCATTTGTTTGGCATGGGTAATGAGGTAGATATTCATTCTGCATTTTTCCATGGGAATACCCTGCTGGATCGTGGTCACCGCACTGACGTCCTTAGCCTGTTCCCAGCCACGTTCGCAACAGCCGAGATGGTCCCAAAAGCAAATGGAAAGTGGCTGCTGGCCTGCCAGGTTAATGACCACTTGCAGGGTAGGATACTTGACCTTTAACCTATGTTTCACCTTTGACCTCTCTGCTACAGGACTTTGCTGACAAAGGAAATACCATTTTCATGGGGGTGCTGCTGTTTTGTCAAAGCCTGAGCATTCCCACAGCAGAGATTAGTATTTCTACTCCGAGCCTGCCTGGACTTGTAAAACACTTTATAGAACTCAGTTGAGTTTAAAAGCTGAAGGGTATGAGCAGACATTTTATTATTTGTTATTATTTTCAGGCTGCCCAAAGTCTAGTGAGTCTACTAATATTGAGTGAGTCATACAACAACTACCACTAATTCTTGTGAAGAACCATTACTTTTTATTAGGCTGTGCCTTTTATAATGGCTTTCTCTTGTCCCTGAACCTTTTGGGGGGGGGGGG
>VUQG01010373.1:29518-56442 GCA_015106755.1 Etia nguti | reverse complement strand
CTACATCTCTTTGCAGACAGATGAGTGGAGGCTGAGTGAGGTCAACAAAGACTTCAGCTTGTGTCCGTCATACCCCCCACTAGTGGCAGTACCCAAAGATGTTGATGATGAAACGCTGAGGAAAGTAGCTACTTTCCGTCACGGTGGCCGTTTTCCAGTACTTAGCTACTATCACAAGAAGAACGGCATGGTAAGCGCAAGGAAAAATAATTACTCTCTGCCTTTGACTGTCTCTTTTGCTCCTCATCGTTTGTGTATTTGAACATTATAGCTAGGGATGGACCGATCCGATACACAGCATCGGTATCGGGCCGATCCTGACCTAAATTACTGGATCAGATATCGAGGAGAAATAAAAAACGTAACCCGATCCATTAAATATAACAAAAGCACCTCACAAAACTTGCGACACGGCTTAACCCAGGTAGTGACCTTAGCATGTCGGAGCAGTATGCGTCACGTGATAGAGTGGCTGTTGAGTGCGAGACCTGTCGGCGTTCTGGAGTTACTTGTCACTGAAAGCATCTGGAGTCTCGCTACCTGCTACCAAACCAGCATTTCGTCTCCGAGCAACCTATCCCAGAGAAGTAAAGCAAGTGTGTAAGTTCATCTCTGAATGTTTGTAAAGCATTCCTACGTTAAGCTTAACAACCGATATATGGAGCTCGGACCTCTTCGCGTTGTCATTGCTAAGTCTGACCGAACAATGGATAGACTCAAGTTTTACTTTGAAAAAAAAAACTGTGTTGCAGGCTAAACAGTTCCGTGGTTCGAAAAAAAAATATGTTAAAAAAAAACATTTTTTCATACTTGTGTTTTGTATATAAATTACACAAAATTAAGTCTCAGGTTAAATGTGATAGAAACATCTTACACTGACATCCATCTTGATAAAAGATGAGTGTCATGAAGGCGTGTTTGCCTTTATTTGCACTGCTTTCCACTCTGGATGTCTATTTATGTTAAGCTTTAAGTATAAAAGGGTCCATTCTACAACCTGTTTTATTGTTGTTGTTGTTGAATATAAACATTGTTTTGTGCTGATATTGCACTTCTTTTTTTCAGAAACAAAGAGTTTTTGAAATCTGCATAAAATTGCATTTGAAATTAGTTTTTGAATATTACTTTAAATACTTACTGATCTTTTTATTTAAACTATTTAAACACTATTGCTGAACTGCAAAATATTTTGGGTGCAGTGTATTTTTTGCCTGCAAGTGTAATAGAATAGCTTTAGTGTTTTGTCTTTTTAAATTTGAGTATGAACATATACAAAATGCAGCGAGATATTCAAAAAAACAAACAGTTTTATTGATTATAAAATAGACTATATCGGATTCATATCGGTATCGACAGATATCCAAATTTATGATATCGGTATCGGACATAAAAAAGTGGTATCGTGCCATCTCTAATTATAGCGGCTGACAAATCACTTCCACTTTCAGGTGATGATGCGAGCAGGACAGCCACTGACGGGCACCAATGGGCGACGGTGTAAGGAGGACGAGAAGCTGATCAACGCCACTCTGCGGCCAGGAAAACGTGGTTACATCATTGATGCACGCGCTATCAATGTAGCTCAGCAGGCCAAAGCTCGAGGTGGAGGGTTTGAGTTGGAGGCCAACTATCCACAGTGGAGGAGGATCCACAAGGCCATTGAAAGGTGGTTGGTCACTTAGATATTAAGAAGACAGTAACACTTTATAATACGGCCTGTTTAGAGTCTTATGCGGTGCAATTCCCCTATGATTAAATGGAATTTCAATTTATTTTATTAGAAATTACAGTGTCATTATATTTGCCTATAAATGCTTAAAGGTGGGTATGCTAGAATACTGGGGTAATAAGTCACCTTTTTACAGGAAACAAAGAAATAATTATACAGTAAGTACATCTAAGTAGTGCCTGAATTCTGGCTTTGCAGGAAAGCAGATACAAATGATAGAGTAATTCATTTTAAGCACTGCATTAAATTTCTTGAAAATTTTGCAGAAAAACAAACAATATTCCCCCATCTTACATCGTAAGTACACTGAACTTTTCCCAGCGTGGGTTGGATTATGGAGTTGCTTAACCTTGCCTAACTAACTACCTAACAGGAACGGAGACACTCTTTTACTGTACACTCCTTTTGAAAGTTTTGTTTGAACAGTGATTGTGAAAGGAAAAAATAATACTTGGCTTCATCATTCATCGTTATAGGCCAGCAGATATTGAAGGTATTATGTTTTTTCTTGTAATCTGATAAGGGAGAACAAGCCTTAAGGACATTTGAATAATAGAACGTCCAACATGCACATCAACATAACAAATACTAAAAAATAAAGATGTAAAAAGGCACGGTTAATCACTCCATAATATGGCCCATGCGCTGAAAAGTGCAACTTATGCTTTTCTGCAAAATTCCTAAGAAATTGCACGGCTTAAATTTACTTGTGTTTTAATTTCCTGTAAAAAGCTGACTCGTTGCCCCCTCATTCTGGTGTACGTACTTTTAATTATTTGCAGGTAAATATAATGACATTGTAATTTCAAATAAAATACATTAACTTTTAATTTAATGAAAAGGGACTTACACCCTTAGTTACGGGCTGTATTATAAAGTATTACCAATAAGACTAGATAAAGTGGAAACTGATAGAAATGTTTTTGTTAATTTAAATGATCTAAATAAATCTGTTATTTGCAGGTATAATGTCCTTCAGGAGAGCCTGATTAAGTTGGTGGAGGCATGTAACGACCAGTCCCACAGCATGGACCGCTGGTTAAGCAAGTTGGAGGCTTCCAACTGGCAAACTAATGTCAAAGAGATCCTGACCACTGCCTGCTTGGCTGCCCAGTGTATTGACAGGTCTGTTTTTCATTTGGTTGTCTTCATGTCCCAGTAAACATAAACTCGAAAAGCAGCAAGCAGTGACAGACTGTGGGCTCGTGTGTTTATCTCAGGGAGGGAGCGTCAGTGCTTGTTCACGGTACAGAAGGGACAGACTCCACCCTGCAGGTCACCTCCTTGGCTCAGATCATCCTGGATCCCGGCTGCAGGACCATTAAAGGCTTTCAAAGCCTGGTAGAGCGGGAGTGGCTCCAGGTGAGCTTCGATGCACTGTTTAGAGCCAAATTTTGTCTTTTTTTTCCACCTTCTCCTCCACAGTGTGGGTGTTTCCACTCATGGCCCCCTCTCACCTCTTTGACTGCTTACACAGGCTGGTCACCCTTTCCAGCAGCGCTGTGCCCAGTCTGCCTTCTCCAACAGCAAGCCTCGCCATGAGGCCCCTGTCTTTCTTCTCTTCCTGGACTGTGTGTGGCAGATCCTTCGCCAGTTTCCCTGCTCCTTTGAATTCAACGAGAGTTTCTTGGTGCTGCTCTTCGAACACGCCTACGCATCTCAGTTTGGGACGTTCTTGGGCAACAGTGCAGCTGAGAGGTAAGATAGGAGTTAGCTGATGTTAGACTTTCAGTTCATGTCAGGGCTATGCTTTCAGCTGTGTGATGTGGGTTGATGTGGGTTGTATTGTACTGTTGTATTGCTGATAGTTGGGTCATGCAAAATTTTTTGAGGTTACCAGCCCACTCTTAGAAACTCTAGGTAACCAGTTTACTTATTGGTCAGTCTGACACATTTCTGTCTTTTTCACAGAGCCAGACTGTGCTTGCCTGAAAAGACTGTGTCCCTTTGGTCATGGGTGAATCGGCCTCAGGAGCTGGATCGTCTGACCAACCCACTTTACGAGCCCAACAGTCTTGTGATCTGGCCCTCTGTGGCCCCTCAGAGTCTACTGCTGTGGGAAGGTAAGAAACAAATATATTCGTAGATATCTCCTAAGGAGAGGGAGAGGAAGTACAGGGAGGTCTGGGTGTCTCTACGAAAGACTTCTGCCTCTGTGATCCTTAATAGATGGATGGATAGATAGAGAGACAGATAGATAGATACAAGCAACAATCAAAATGTAGAATACATAACTCTTTTATTATATATATTATAGATAAAATTAGTAACTAGTAATTGAGAATAAGGGATCAGCAAATTTAATTTTCAGACCTTGTGTCCTTTTTATAAAAGAAAATTTCCTAAAGTGAGAGAAAAGGAAACGTGCCGAATAATTTTAAGTTTTAAAATGTACACAGAAAATTTTGTTTGCAGGTTTTAAGGGAACATTTATAGCTGGGAGTATTTTTTTTTAATTTAACCTTCATTTAAGTTTAAGCTGATTTATTTATTTTTTATACATACATGAAATCCCACTGAGTGTCTCATTTACAACATGAAAGCAATTAAATGGCACACGTTAATATTCTTCATTGAAAGCAGTCCAGTGAGACTACATGCTCTACATATTTTGCAGTTTTGACTCATGCTTTAAGTTTATTCCTAGTCTGAAGTTAGAGTAGGTTAATTTCTAAAAATCCACAATGAGGATCAGGTGATAAAGCTGCTGTTGTAGCCACAGGTACAGGATTAGAAATTGGGCGTACTCTCAATTATGATTACATATTTGCTCACGCATACATTCTGAAATCTCACCAGTAGGGGGCACTGTTGATTTGAGCGTTTGAACCCTGAATGACCCTGACAGCCACTAGGACCCAAGTACCAGCTATGTGCTTGTGATTGTTTCCAACGTTACAAGCAAGAAGACAAGTATGCATACATTGTACAGGATTTAAAAAAAAATATATTATCAGGAAATAATTTTAGATAGAATAAACAAAATGCCGCACGTCAATTTATTCCTTTTAAAGTCTCCTTTGATCGAGTGTGTGACACTTTAGGCACAATAAAGACCACCTTTAGTAAAGATAAGCATTCAGTCTCATGATTATCTAATAGTGAACTAACTGTTGGTTGCAGCTTTGTCATGTCATGTACAGCTACTAGGTGAGGTATGTGATCAGTGCTGTCTGACTGGCTGTCTGAAACTCTGCAAGATGACTCAGCTGAATTTCATGTAACCTGGTGGAGAGGTTGAACTTGGGCAAAAGAAAAACCTAGTATGTTTCAGACCAGCATGTTACAAAATTAATGGCTTCAGTGACCTTTTTGGAGGGTGCTCCCAGAGCAATGTTGTGCTGCACGGGCACTAAAAGTTAAAATGGAATAACGATCTTGTGGATGACAATATTTAATATCATCAGAACTATTGTGTGAACAAATTTGTTTTTTTGACCTCTTTGAAGTTTCAGGTATAGCTAGCATTATGAATCATTTTACAAGAAGAGGTAGAACACACTTTAGCATTTGGGAATTGCTCAAAATGCTCCTGAGGCATGTCCGTGACGTGTTCAGCCTGCCTGTGTGTCTTTTTACAAGCGGTTTCCTCACTGACAGGCAGCGCAGTGTTATTATGGTGAAGCATAAGTAGCAAAATGGTGGTAAATAAAGAAGCACTGATACAGGCGTACAACCACAAAATCTATTGTGGGTAATTTAAAGTGATGTTTTTTCGCGAGTGCCTTTTGGCATTAAACACAAACATAATGTATCAGTGGGAGGTTATATCAGAATATCAGTGTATATAAATGTGATCCTAAATCTGTTTAAATCTAAATTATTTGATAATTCTACATGGTCTTTTTTATTTAAATTGCTAGATTAAACCAGCTTTACCAATGTAAGCATTACATCATTATTGTTTTCTGTTTAATTTTATTACTTTTTAAAAATTTTCACACTTTTTAAAACACTGACAGTGTACCAATTTGAACTTTAAAAAATTCAGAATGAATATGTAAGTCTGAATTTGTCTAAATTGTGAATTTGAGTGACTCCAGTGAAACTTAAAACATTTTTTGATTTGCTAAACTCTTAATTGATGAGGGGGTTTTCCCCCCACAACTTTAATAATGGTGGTTATTCTTATTCTTAACTATGGTTGTCTTAATGTCAGTGGGTTCAGCATAGTAAAGTACAACAAAGCCCCGGGGAGATCTGTGTTAGACCATTCATAAAGAAAAGTTGGGGGAGGTGGGAACCAGACCAACGACAGGTCATTAGGTTCATGCATTTTGTGCATGGGGCCTCTCTCCTCTGCCTAAAGCCTTAGAATCACGTTCACGCTATATGAAGTGGAATGCATAAGAACTGAGTGGAGCACGTGACATCCTGCTTATGCAGCTCTTTCGTAGAAAATGACGCACACTCCTCGGCCCACCTTAAAAGACCCAATGGAAGTCCTGAACTCTAGCTGCTGATGTGGACACTAAAAGAAACTGATGACGTGTGTAAAAGCTTTACATCCCGAAAGTTCTGTGCGACTCTTAGCAAAGCATTTCGGAAATAATGTTGAAGAAAAATATTGGTTTAATTAAAAAAACAAAAAATGTACTAAAATAATATGTTTTTTTTAAAATTGGACTGCAGTTTGATTACTTTAAAGGTGTTGAGTAAAAATTTGGAGGTTTTAGTCATTTTATTTGTGTAGCACATTTTAAGAACAACAGACTTTAAATAGAGTGCTGCACAACAGACGAGTAAAACCACAATTTAAAACATTGACATTAAATTTTAAAAAACAGCTAAAAGAAATGTAAAAGTTAAAACACTAATAAAAATGACTTAAAGTCCAGTTAGAAAAAGACTTTACAAATACAAAGGAAAGAAATGGAAAGCAATCAACACTGTTCACAAAAGACACACAAGTTATAAATTGAATATAAATGGAAAAAGTTAATGAGCAAAAGGATTTTAAAATTATTGCTGAACTGCACAGGTATAACCGTGTAACGAAGTCCAGGATAGGTGAAATATCATTTATCCATCCTGGGCCTTTCTGTGTGGAGTTTGCATGTTCTTGGTTCTTGGTTGGGCGATATAGCCTCAAAACTATGTAATAGTATTTCAAGGAAATTTATGATAATGATATTTCTGATAATATAGAGGAAAAAAATAGTGCATAGGGTTTTTCACGGTGATTGCAACTTGCTGGTAGCAGGATTTATTTATCATCACAAACAAAACAAAGGGCTTTTCTGTCCTAATTATTCTGACAGTCACTGATGACACATCTAAAAGTGTCTTAAAACATCAGCAGCAAAGCTTTTTTAAAAGAATAGTCATAAATAACATTTTTTTAAAAACATGACATTTACGATATGATGCCAAGGAACTAAGATGCAAAGAAATACTGGAAATATTGCTCACATTGAGCAATATGGAGACAAAGTACTAGCAGTAAAGCTGAGATGGTTTGGACATGTGCAGAGAAGGGACAGTGGGTATATTGGACAAAGGATGTTGGTAATAGAGTTGCCATGCAGGAAGGAAAGAGGAAGACCACAGAGAAGATTCATAGACACAGTGAAAGAGGATCCACTGTGGTGACCCCCTAAAGGGATCAGGCAAAAGACAGAGTTTTATTTTTCATTAAAGGTGAGGAAATCGGGTAAAAACATGTCAGCTAAACAACAAGAAATTCACTGAGGACTCAGAGGCAAGTGTCTCTAAATATCAGTATAAAATATATCGATTTGGAGTACAGACCCAAGGGACAGCCCATGTTCTAGCAAAGGGCAAACTTGGCTGCAGTTAATTCATTGTTCCAAATATTGCGTGAACATAGGAATGCACACGCACATCCTTCCGCAGCCACCATATATTTCACAAGTATTTTGTTACCAATGACCTGAACTTAAAAACCACTAAAATAACTGAGATCTTATTGAGTAATGCTATCTACAGATGTGTTACTGGGTTCAGAAAGTTCAGTTTGTTGACACACTGGCTTTCCTTATGACTGACAAGTAAAGTGATGGTTCATTCCAGTCATACAGCTCCTCTGTGTTTACATCGTTTTCTCTGCCAACACCCTCCAACCACCATTAAGGTCCAGTGGTTTTGTTTTTTTGCACTCAGTTCACACAATTTGTGCTGTTTTTTGAGAGTACTTTAAGTTTTTCACATGTCAATCTCTTGTATTTGTACTCCCAACTCAAAGCTCCACAAAGAACCACATCCAGCACGATAGTACACTTTATCTGTTTGCTGTTTGTTTTATTTATCCAAATTAACAGCATGTGGTATCATAAGCAAGGTGCATGTTTTCCCATTAGTGTACAGGGACTGCACACGCAAAGCTTACATAACCTTTAACAATGTTGTGAGACTGCAGCCTTTAGAAGAAACCAGAACTGGAAGAAACCAGTTTGTGAATTGTTCTTTTCTGATTGGTCATGCTCTTCTGTGACAGGAGTGTTCCTTCGTTGGAACCGCTCCTCCAAGTGTCTGGATGAGGCCTACGAGGAAATGGTTCATATAATAGAGTACAACAAGGAGCTTCAGACCAAAGTAAACAGCCTGCGCAGGCAGCTGGCCCAGCTTGAAACTGAAGATCCTCTGCTGCATACGCCATAGAGAGAGAGAGAGAGAGGCCTCTAAAAGTAAACGAGTACATACAAACAATCACAGACATCCCAGCTTTAGCCTTAAACTTTTTCTTCCCCTTTCAAAACATAATGTAAGAAGACAACATTATTGTTAAGTTATTCTTTAGAGAATGAACGCGACTAAATGAACTTCAATTTTGACGCTTTAATGGAAAACATTTTTATCATGGTGACTCATTGCAAACTACTCTCGAGTAAGAGGGAAACATTTAGAAACAAAAGCGCCATCCTCATTAGTCATTTCTCAGAGTGCAGATAAAAGCTAAACCTCCTTTATCTCACTGTGGTCTAATATCAGCGTACAGCCAGACCTGCACATGCCTACTGCTCATTTCTATAGATTGTGCTGTGACTGGGCGGCTGATTTCACTGTTGCCAAGCCTCTTCAAACACCCACACTCGTACTTGCCGGCTTCCATTTCTACACACACGATGTGTAAAAACGACATTGTGGACCCTTTTGTGCTTCTCAGCACTGATCTTGTGTAGTAGAGGATTAAAGGGGCATTTTAAGGACAGCTGGTAAAAAAAGAGGGTCTCATTTGCTACAGGGTTCACATATTCAGTAAAAGTTCTGCTGAATCTGCACACCATTAGACCGCTGCAGAGTAACTATGGCAACATATAGGGTGCTGTAATGCAGCATGTGCTTTTGCTGCACATTGAGATGACATACTAAGCGTAGGTAGGGTCAGGCCAGTGAGGAGGGAGGTTTGTATAATATGTAAAATATCAAATCAATGCTTGACATTCCAGTGAGTATCACAGCCAGAATTTACACAAACGATTTAATGTAACCACGTCTAACAATGATCTAACAAAAAGGTTAGGTTGCTGAGCATCTCTGACTTCTTGAGTTTAACATTCAGAACTGATGCACTTTGTGTCAATAGCATTTCTTTATCTGTATGTACATATATGCGAATCAATTTTACTCCCACTTCGAAAACAATCTCTCATCAGTTGTTGCCATAATAGACGACAAATGTCCAAATATGAAACAGGACAATAATGCCATTGTATCCAACTAACCTACACACACATGTGACGCTCCAAAACTCGTGTCTCTTCTGGAAAATTTACTTAATTGTCAGCTTCTCAAATCCAAACTCATACTTATCTCACAAACATAGCAATTATCATAAACTTCAGCGGTCAGTAAAGCTGCATAAAAACATCGTCTGTGTCATTATGGCGGGCTGAAAGTCGCAGCGCTCTTTGCTTATAGACATTAGTTCTTTCATCTTTCACTGCACTCTTTGGTAGTACCGTTAGAAAAGCATCATCTAGCGTTGTAAATATAAATATTTTTTTTAGTTATGGTGGTTTGGGATTAAAAATTAAATGCACTCCAGCCATCTTTGGCCAGTTTTGTTTAATTGCCTGTAACAAGGTGAATGATCTTTATCTCAATGTCTGCTCAATACTAATACTAATAATCACACTAAGCTTAATTTACTTCCACTACTTTGAACAGCTTTGACAAAGAGAAAGTTTACGTGTATATTTCATGTGTGCATGGATGGAACAGTAATTTCTTTTCTTATGCTTGTGTGATGCCTAAGTGATTGTTGCTTTGTCAAAAAGTTGACAAAATTGAAAAATGTAATGTCACACAGTGGATAAATAATCTTGTCTGTTGTACTTTGTGCAATGCCTTACTGTAAAATCCAGATTCAAAATTATGTGTACATATTTTTGTCACTGCTGATCAGAATGCTTGAAAAATCTAATATTGATTAAAAGTTGTTTTTTTTTTTTAAGTTTTCATGCCATTAAAATCTGTATCACAACAAAGGAAGCGTTTCAGTTCTTTAATCACCACACAGTCTGTGCATCATTCAGTTTTCCGTGATTCAGTCTCACCGATCTCATTAAGCTAGTTTCTACTCACAAAGTCGTTTTAGTTTTTTTTTAAGAAAACAAAGTTAAAGCCACCTAGTTGGCTGTAAATTGAGCATTTAGAAATAAAATATACTTACCCTACCCATACCTACCCATACCAAAGGCTACCCTGATGTTAACCCTTGGTATGTGAAGACCTTTTTCAAAGCCTTAGCTTCATCTCCAACTCTATATTTTGAAACTATACGAGATGACTTGGTGTTGGATCTCACCACCGTGGAAGGTGGAAGACACTGACTTGTCTGAGATGAGTTTGAAAGAAAATGTGACACAAACTGTATACTGAGAACGTTCACCTTCAAAGTAAAAGTTGGGCCTTGTGCAACCGACACGTATCAAAAGGCTCAACTTTTACTTTGAAAGTGAACGTGCTCTGTTTAGTTTGTGTTGCACTTCTCACGTTTTCCGCTTGTCAAGCAGCGTGCTTTTGCAGACAAATCAGCATCTTCCATGCAAATTACTACTGACTGCAGCAAGCTCAAACAACCAAAACAATCACAAAGAGCTTTTCAGTGCAGCACCTTATATTTCATATACCCATTTGTGACTAATTTCACGCTACTAACTACCAGCTACCACTTGCAGAATACATGTTTTTCCACAGTGAACGGTGGTTTCCAGGCTGGTCGGTCTGTAGGCCTGCGTGAGTGTGGCGTCAGCAATTTCACAGCAACTGCAGTAACCTTCAGTAACCAATCACAACCAGGTAAGGAGTACACATTTAGTGTTGTATAATAAAAACAATAAAATCAGAAGGGAAATGTTTATTGTTGAATTCAGAGATGAAGAGAATAGTACATACTCCTTTTTTTACAGTCCGACTTTCTTTCTCAGGAAAAAGCATCACCCCCTGCTGGCCATTAGAAATAATGCCACTATAAGGCATTTCCTCATTGACTTGGAGGCTGTGTCCATCTTTTATATACAGTCTGTGACTCAACAGGACAACTTTTTAAGGTAAACATGTCAGGGTCATTGTTCCATTATTTTCATGTGGACAAAAATCTGTTTTAAATATATCAGTATTATATCTTTTTTTGTCCCTTGCAAAGATTCCAAATACCAGAAGGAAGTCATAGAAAATATCCACATTATGTACCCTGTCCTTGACAGTCTGTCCACAGATTAGTAAACAGCACCCTAATGAAATATGTTCCCACTGCTGTGATGACACAATCATCTGATGTGGCGACCGGGGCAAAAAATAGCCAGGGGTCAGCTGCTTCATAGGGAGAGATATCCATGTGGTAGTTGGTGTTTACAGTGCTACTGGTCAACCACAACTCTTCTCTCTGTATTATTAAGTCCTCGTGTCTATCAATACCCCGATTTTATGTTTGAAAGCTCTACTTTACTACTCACAAGGGAACCCTTAAAATTCTCTTGAAATAAGGAAGAATTTTGTGTATTATCAGGTAATATTTTAGATAGAAACTATAGCTTGGTTTATAAGAGACTTTGATTCTCATTTTTAGTAGTGACACTGAGCTATGTAACCTCACAGCTATCAAGTTTCATGTTTCTCTCACATTTCCTGGAATTGAAGGTTACTTAAAAGGTTATCCAAGTTTGCCGTTGAAAGTAAAAATATATTTATGATTTTTTTTCTTTCGAGAAAATTAAGTCTTGTTTTTCTTGCCAAAGATCAGGTCAACTTGTTTTTCAGGTAGCCGTTTCTTTCCCAGTCATGACAGGCATGGGGGTGTGCTCTCATGCTCCACTCACATTCCAGCACAGACCTTAAGCCCACCCTTTGCTTGCTCCATTCAGCAACGTCATCAGATGTTCTGGCTCGGCTCTATCTCCTGCAAACAAACCTGAAAGTCAAACAGAAAGCGTGTGCATTAATCATATCGTTCACTGATAAACATCTAGATTCAAATCAAAGAGGCTGGAGAGCTTCTATGTTTTTCTTTTTGCCAGGTCACAAAAACTCCAGTGAAGCCAAGGCTCTGGTGTTAAATGACTTTTAAAGTCCATCCTTTAATCGTTCAATTTCTTTGATTGCAAGGCTGCATCAACACCTTGTGTTGCTTCACGTAGAGGTCTGGTACTTCTAAATCGTGCACGATTCATATCCATAAAGACATGAGCGCATTCGAACTGTTTACTGTCAGTATAGTGAAATGTGTTTTGCTACATAATCCCATGTAGCTTTTGCAGTATGATTGTGTCAGATTGGGATAAAACTCCATACACATATTCTTCAAGTTATGAAATTTTTTTGACTTTTGTATGTTTTGTGATAAATCTAATGTGACCTTTTCGTTCTTGTGACTGATGACTTGTTTGCACCTTGTGCTAAACCTTCTGTACTTTCTCTCTGGATTGTGTTTTTTTTAATAGAAACGATTAGGATAACTGCTGACACAGAGGTATTTCCCAACTCTGGGATTAACAAAGTATTTCTTATACTTATTTTAACTTATGAAGACGCTTACCTGCTGGAGAGTGCTCTCTCGGATGGATGCTGTGATGATCTACCCCACTGTTGCCCTCTGTTGAAATTCAGTCCCTTTTATGTTGCCAAGCTCATAGTTTTTTAGGCACTTTAACTTGCATCTCATTTGACTGCATGTTGCAGATTCACAGCCACAGCTTCCAAAAGGAAATTGAAGACCACATTTTAAACCCACTCCACTCCTCTTTTTACCCACTTAACTGATGAAGAATAGCCCCTCACTCTGTGAAACGGCCTTTCACGTCAACTGCCCGCTTTTCTTTGGTCTCCTGAAAAGGAGAGGGCCTTATATCCTAAACTCTTCCTGCGATTTAGACGTGGACACTCTTGAACTGAAGCTGGACTTTGAGCCCACGTTCATCATGTGAATGCGACTGTCTTGGTAAACGTGTATTTGCCACAGTATTTGCACGTTTGACACGGTCACACCATCTCCTGCCAGTGTGTAGCCTCGGGTATTTTAAGTAATGCATAAACCGCGTGGCCTCAGATTACGTGGACGCACAAAGACTGACCGGGCGTCGGTGACGCCACGGGAGGGAGTGGTCTGCGAGAGAAGACCGCACCTCCGGGTTTCCGCCAATCCGAGAGAAAGCCGGCTTCCCCTTAAACAGATGGTCGCTGATATATAGCTTGAAGGCGCAGCTGAGCTGATGCAACACTGAACGGAGATAACACGGACATCACGTCAGCGTGCAATCAGCATCCCATTCTCAAAAAGAGGCAAATCGCAGAAGAGCTTTCTTTTTGTGTGTGGCTGTGTTAACGGCAGATTAACTGGTGAGTGCACCGATCCCGATATTTGATTTCTTTTACATTTAAGAACCTGGTCTTTTTTAAATCAGTCCTCTTTTTTTAGGGAAATTTAAATTTAATTTTAGGGAAATTATGAGCAATTTATCAATTCGTGCTTCCACTCTTTTTTCTTTTTCTTTTTTAAATCATGTGTGTTTAACCTTTATTTCCCGATGAGACCCTCTCTTTTTTGACTAAAGCAAAGTCCTTTTCTGAAGTGCAGCCGGTTGCTAAGTCACAGTGACGTGCTGAGCTCAGGCAGAGTGCCAGCAGCTTCATACCGACTTACTGGCCTGGTTTTATTTGTCTTCGTTGCCGGCTGCTTCTAGCGGGTCTCCTTTTTTTTTTTTTAATGGAAAAATATTTAAGATCTAAAATAGTGGTTGCTCTCATTCAGAATTTCGTCCACCACCAGCAGCAGCAGTTTTGTCTTCGTGGAAAAGCAGCTTCACATTGGAGGGTATGGAGATCAGTTACGCTGCCGTTAAGGAATTAAACGATCGGCACGTCCTATAGAAATGAGTCTTGGCGAGCTGTGTCAGCAGAGGAGGCAGCCAGACTGAGCCTATATTAAATAAGGAGCTTATATGATGAGTACCTTAAACGACGTTGGCTCAACGTTGAACAGCACATGCTCTCAGAAGGGGATAGGCCACAAGCTTGATGGAGCGGGAGAGCGTGCTTTTGCGCAAAAGTGATGTTTTTATGCTTATTCCATGATCTCTGTTATGAATAATTTTATAGTTCAATATATATTTTTAAGAAACTGAAGGCAAACAAAATGAAAGCACATTCCGACTTTGAGTCCATGCCACCCTGATCTTGGCACAGTTTTCCAAGGCTACTGTATGCCGCTGTACGCCCTCTCTCCCTGATTGGCTCTCGCTGAAGGAAGGGCAGTATATATACTCCCAAGTAACTCTGTTCATTCTTTTACTGGGAAGCTCATTGAACCCTCGGTAAGTCTTTTCTGAAGTGATGCGTTGCGTTAAAGTCTAGACGTTCCGTAATGAACGACAGTATAAATAGATTTAATCGAATTTAGTGTTATTGCGCTATTTTTGCATGAATAATAATAAGTGACTCATTATGCTTAATTTTCTGCAGTTCTGTACCTTTCTAAAGATATGTGTGTTCGTGTTTTATAATGTGTGTGTGTATGTGTGTATACGACATACATAACTTGCATATGTGTGTGTATACACACATATGCAAGTTATGTATGTTGCATTAAAGTTTTGCTTAACTTTGACTGTGTTTGGAAGACGGGATGTTTTGGTGTTTTTATGCGCTTTGATCCTTCCATTGCACTCATTTTCTGTGCATCATGTCATTTGCGTTCGGTTGGAGTCTACGTGTTTTCGCTTTTGGTATTTTTTTCTCTCAGCTCAGTGTTTTCAGATGCGTTTGATCAATCTGACTTTTAAGGGAATTAAAATAAAATTTTCCGAGTGCCACTTTTGTCGTTTAAAACCATCTTGTTTGTCCATCTCTCGGAGCTTGAGGCTTGGAAATGAGCCCAAAACCTCATGACAAAAATGTTGCGGGTGAGGCCACCAAATGATGACAGAGTCTAATTAAATATGTATGCAAATTAGCTTTCAGTAGATTTGTAGATCTCTGCTAGACTTCTTTTTTTCATTGGAATTTACCAACCAAAGTGTCACCTAAAAGTAAACGGACACATTGTTCCCTTCCTGCAGGTACCAACATGCCTGTCATGAGGATCTTCAGCAAGGTGGCCAAGCAGGCGTTACTCAGCACCCCAGGCTGTGGCTGCCAGCCCTTAACGGTGGCTGTACGCAACATCAGCTTCTCCCCTCGACAGGTGACCTCTGATGCCAGCTTCCATTCTGTGTCCTTCTCAGAAACAGACCACCCCAAGGTGCTCATCACAGGTATGTACGAAGCATCGGGTTTTGGTCTTTTGCAGCAATGCAGTTTAGTCCAATGCTTGAACAAAAAAAAAAAAGACCATTTTAAAATGCATTTGATGCATGATGAAGGTTAGAAAATATGCTGTTCTGGAACTTTGAGATCAGCGGGGTTTCTGACAAGTTTGGCAATGAGAGCCATTAAAAAATACAATGTGGGCGTCCAGTGCTGTGACCTTTTTTTCTTATGGCCACTCTCCTTCTGAGGTACTTCAGTCTCCATGGAAACTAAGCGCTGGTACTTATTAGCTGCTGCGCATCTGATTTGTGTGTGGTGTCCTCAGATCACTCATAATATTTCAACCTCCCTCCAACCTCTGCAGGTGGCCTGGGACAGCTCGGTGTAGGCCTGGCCAAATTGCTGAGGTAAGGATTTTAATTTGTCCAAATATAAATAAATGACAAGTTTTGTGCTGATTAGTGCATGAATTGTAACACTGCAGTGCAACAGTTTATTATAAGGCAAACTGTGTAATATTGGTTCCTTCGCAGGAAGAGGTACGGAAAGAACAACGTCATTCTATCTGACATCAGGAAACCTCCAAACAGCGTTTTCCACAGTGGTGAGTATACTCACATACTATATAAAAATGTATACAGTTCAGATACACAAAAGATACTCTATTAGCAGTGTTTAATGATTACTTTGCATAGTGTACACAAGTACATACAAGACATTTATGCCCGTTTTTTATTTATTTATTTATCTGTAAAGACCCTACTTAACTGGGCACTACCAACCACTCAGCTGTGATGCATACTCTGCTGCATGTGCTGCAGACACTGCTGAGACTATTGTAAATGATTGACTAGGAGCCTCTTCTGAAGAAATAATTATTTACACCATTTTAAAATGATGCATTATCTTCATCGTGCTTTTGTGCAAAGTGACACTAAGTGCATTAAATCTCTAGCAACAAAGGCCAGGTGTTATCGAAGTGTGCAGACAGTTTTTTTTTTTTTTCCCCCCGCATGATGATCCTCCTTTGGGTGTATTGCTGACTAATGCCAGCCTTTAAAAAAAAAAAGTCAGGGATTTGGCAATACAGGTTGTTACTCTTTTGAAATAAATCACGGCTTATTGCGTCAGACTGAAATGGGCAAACTTGAATAGTACAATGTCTGCAAATAAAGCCTCTTGCTATAATATTGATGTTTCCTTTATGCTTTAGGTTGTGTAATAGTTTCCTGTGCGGGGGGGCTGTTAATAAATTTCTCTAAATCAACATTTGAAACTTCTTACATTGCTTTGCTAACATTTAGCAATGTTCAGAAGTTGTTTATGAACACGGAAATATTCCAAATAAACATGCTCAGATACATCATCAACTACTGGTGTGCTTATTGGTGGCCTGTGCTGAAGGCTGGGGAGCATCCTTGACAAACAAGTGCAGTCACTGTGAAGGTGAAATGAAACTCTTTACAATGCTTATCCATCTCTGTCGCCATCAGGCCCCTTCATCTACTCAGACATCCTGGACTACAAGAACCTGCGGGAAATTGTGGTGAACAACCGCATCACTTGGCTGGTTCACTACAGCGCCCTCCTCAGTGCTGTTGGAGAGGCTAACGTGGCCTTGGCACGCTCTGTTAACATCACCGGTAAGTTAACTTTGCAACTAATCTGTCTCATTTGGGCGTAAAGATTTTCATGGGTCACTTGCTGAGTGTTTAGCTGTCCGTTTCTCAGGGCTTCACAACATCCTGGACATTGCAGCAGAGCACGGCTTGCGTCTCTTTGTCCCCAGCACCATTGGCGCCTTTGGTCCCACTTCCCCCCGCAACCCTACGCCAGATCTGTGTGTGCAGAGACCCCGCACTATCTACGGCGTTTCCAAAGTGCATGCTGAGTTGATGGGAGAGGTGAGAGCTCAGAGTTTAATCTTAACTCTTAATGGGCAAACTTGAAATCAAACCCACAGAATGTCCTGAAAACTGATAATCCTCAGTCCATGTGGTTGTTTTTTTTGTTTTTTCATCCATCATCAATTGATGACTTTTATGCAGAGTCTGTTAAATCTAAGTTCATCTGAGAACCTGCTTGTTCTAAATAGTTGAGTCCTTTCTGTTCTTTAACAGTACTACCACCACCGTTACGGGCTGGACTTCCGCTGTCTACGCTATCCTGGAATAATCTCTGCTGATTCCATGCCCGGCGGTGGCACAACAGGTAGGGCGGATTCAGACTATAGATAGGTTACACTTTTAATGGTTGCTTATTCCTGTGCTGCTATCAAGTCTCAACTTTGTTATGCAACTGATCTATTTCAGAGTGTTGTTATGACTTGTTGCAATTTTTTTTTTTAAAGCCAGCGCATGACTTGATCCGGTGTCTCCATATTTTCACTTGTTTGCGCAGCCACCACACCCAAACCCTCTTATCAGTTTGATTTTTAATTACAGTTCAGCTTTTCATAACCACATGTTCCTCAAATATTTTACTTGGAATACTTTGATTCTGCCACATGTGTTACTTTATTATGCATTTAATCAAGAGAGGTTAGATTTTTCAGCATTTCTGTAACAAGTATCTTTTTGTTTTTGTTCTTTTTTTTCCCCCCATCTCTGACCAGACTACGCTGTCCAGATTTTCCACGACGCAATCAAAACCGGCAAGTTTGAATGCAACCTGAGACCTGACACAAGACTGCCCATGATGTACATCGACGACTGCCTGCGTGCCACGCTGGAGGTGATGGAAGCACCGGCTGAGACACTAAGCATGAGGACGTACAACATCAACGCCATGAGCTTCACCCCCGAGGAACTGGCCCAGGAACTCCAGAAGCAGATGCCTGAGTTGGAGGTCACATATGAGGTTGACCCTGTACGACAGGCAATTGGTAAGCAAGGCGTTGATTTCTTAAAAGAGAAACTTCTCATTAATCTTTGATATTTTTTGATGGTGAAAATCCTATAAGATAAACTGACACATGCTTTAAATCCATTCCTTTTCAGCTGACAGCTGGCCGATGAACTTTGACGACTCCAACGCACGGAAAGACTGGGCCTGGAAACACGATTACGATCTCCCAGAACTCGTTCAGACAATGCTCAACTTCTTTGGCTCAGAAACACGCATGGCTCATTTTAACTGAGGCAACGCTGCGTCAGTCGTAGTATTTTTTTTTTTTTTTATTTGTACATAATGTGAAAGACTGACCAAAGAGAACAGAGAAACATGGCCTGTAAGTCGTCATCATCTCACTTCTCTCTGTAACATCAGCAGGGTCCTTCTTGCCTGCCACCGGCCGGCCTCATCTCAAATGTAATGGTCAATGAGGACTAGAAAATCCCCACCCCCATCCCTGAATCTAGTCTCTGCTTTGCTCTCTTTTATCCCTTTTCTGTTTAGAGATTTGGGTGAGGAGCAGTCAGTGAGTTGAATGGTGTCAACATCATCGGCATTATCAACATGAAGCCGTGTTTAGATGAAACAAAGGATAACTTGCATGCTGAGGAATTGTGGAAAATTTTGCAATGTTTTCTGTGGAATCTAGTTAACAAATGGGGAATGTTGCGTTGTACAACTGAAAGCATTTCTATGTTTTTCTTTTGAAAACCCAAATGGTAGGGGGTTGGTTTTCTGATAAGTTTCCATAATCTGGGAATTTTAGGCCTAAAGCTTTGGGGCCAAACTCAAGCAAGAGGTATACTCGTACACGAGGTGTATCCTTTGTTGCACTTTAGACAGAGTTGGATCTTAAAACCTCTTACAAATAACCTGATACATTGCATCCGTTTTTTCAAGCAGTGTGGTGCAGGGATTCTTAAGAATTGTTTTCTTTATATTCCATGACAAATTATTTATTCTGTTGGTGTTTTAATATGTGGGAGCACTTCTTGGCACTCTCTTTTTCTTTTTTTCCACATGTTGCTGTCCATGTTTGTTACTTTATTTTTATCATTAGGTCTTTGATTATTTTCAGATGAAAGGGAAATGAATTACATTTATCAGACTTTGGAGGAGACTGTATTTCTGTAAAAGGAACTCTGAAGATTGTCTTCTATGTGAATGTCTTAGCAGGTTTTGCCTGTTCATTCAAACAGCAAGCTTTGACAATAAAACAAAAAAAACTCCAAAAATCTACATAACCGTGAGTGCTTTTGCAGTTATTTTCTACACTTTTTATTTAACCATCAGTTTGTTGACCTGTAGTGACTTCAAAACCCGGGCTCGAGGAGGGCAGCTTGCCATACCAAAAACTTTGGTACAGACTGTTCTCCCAGTCACAGATAAAGCAAGTGTGAACACATCAATCCTGAGAACACAACTCTTTCCTTCTCTGTAAAGAATGTTAGAGCTGAGTTAGTGGCAGAGCAGGTCAGCCACTAACCAGAAGGTCGGTGGTTCGATCCCCGGCTGCTCCAGGCTGCATGCCAAATATCCTTGGGCAAGATACTAACCCCCCCCCATGCCTACTGGTGGTGGTCAGAGGGCCCGGTGGCGCCAGTGTCCGACAACCTCGTCTCTGTCAGTGCGCCCCAGGGCAGCTGTGGCTACAATGTAGCTTGCCATCACCAGTGTGTGAATGGGTGAGTAACTGAATGTAGTGTAAAGCGCTTTGGGGTCCTTAGGGACTAAGTAAAGCGCTATACAAATACATTTACCATTTAACACTATGAAAAAGTCTTGAGTCACTTCTCGCCAACTGTATCTTGCTTCCAAGAAGTCAGACTTTCTTGTTCTTGTTTTTAAAGAGGTTTTTAGCAACAGTTCTCCAGTTTTCTGAAGGTCTTTCAAAGTTTTTCTTTGCACACTGGCTGCTTTTTCACTCATTTTTAGTCAAGTGCTTGTACCTGACCATTTTCAGAGGAATGTTGTTTTTGTTTAAGCCACTTAACACTGACCTATAAATTATTAAGACATAAAAAAGGCACCTATCTCAAAGCATGAACCAATGTAATGTTTACACATAACTAGCACCGTCAAAAAAAACAACATTTGTTCCCACTTCTTTAACTGAATCAAATATAACACATTTTGACAGGAATAAAATAGTATTTTTTGCACCAACAAGGTGTTTACCAAAGAGTCACTAGCTGAAACCCTGGTATATCTCAGTATGGTGTGCGGTGTGCCCTTAAGAATTTGAGGAAACTGGACAAATGGAGGACAAAAGAAGAAAAACCCTCTCCAGCAGATGAACAGTATCTGAAAAACTGTGTATTTAAGAAATAATTTGTTCCTATTCCTTTAGCTGATTCTATGAAAACTCTACCAATGCACTAAATGCATACCAGATAGAAAAACACACCGTGGAAAAATATCAGTCATGGATTGGCCTCCCCAAAGCCCAGACCTCAACATTATTGAAGCAATGTTGGATCATCTTGACAGAACAAATTTTATCTCAAACAATAATGCAGTTTGAAATTTGAGACACACCAAACTACTTCTCTGCTTGATTATTTGAGAGAAATTGGAATTAATTAGCAACCAAAAAATTGTAAAATGCAGAATATTGGCCCTCCAGTTTACATAGTCGATTATGTTCTTCTTCTCCTACAGGAGAAGAAGAAAGAGGAAATAAAGCTTCCAAAGAAAAGTGTCATCCTCATCAATAAAGCCAGAGCTGCTGGATTTGACTTACAAACGGGACCATAAACTGTAACCCTGGGGACAGCAATGTTCTCCACACACTCAATAGTCTGTCTCATATTTCTCTGTGTCAGTGACTGCTGCAGCTGTTCCAGGTGACCTCGCTTTGCTTTGTTTGCAGTTTGTGCTTCACGAGAAAGAGCACGGAGGGGGAGTTTATGTCAGTGAAGTGAAAGAAGGCGCGCTGCCTTTTATCTTACTCTCATGAGCTCTCATCACTAATTATCACCTGTTCAGTCTTAATATGTGTCGGCAAAACTGCAGGTATACCTCCAAGCTGGGAGGATTCTTATTTTGTATCTGAAAATCTCAACAAACTCTCGGTTTTTAAAACTGTGGGATTTCAAACTACTCCTACCTCCACCTCACCTTGTACAAATCCTTTTAAAATGGGAGTTTTATGTGATTTCTACTCTTGTGAATAACACCAGGTGTGCTTGCAGTCTTGTGCTTTATGGGCTTAAAATGAAAATCAATATTTGCACCATTTTCACTCTCTCTTGTTGTGAATTAAAAGTAAAGCTTATTCTGGACTAAAAAAAACCCCAAAAAGCTACATGAAACCTGTAGGATTTGCAGCTAACTTACACTCGTGTGCAGGCATGCACTATGGAGGCATAAAACAGTTTCGTCTGGCTACAGGTTAATTTCCCAGAGGCAGTCTTCTCCCATAGAAACTCAGCTCTGGATGACTGTATCTGAATGTGAGTAAACATGTGTGTGACAAGAAGGAGAGGCACTAAAGGGTGGTGGAGGAAACAGAGAGCCTCTCACATTTTTAGTACTTCTGTTCTCTGTTCTCTCTTGTAAGTGGAACCCAGCCTCTTATGTAAGACATCCCCCTGGGCGCTGCCTTCCACCAGCCAGTCAGAGAGCTTCTCTTGTTGCTCGGTCCCCGCTGCTCTGTTCGTCATCGTGTAACGAGATTCTCACAGTGTGCGGGAGATTATGTTGGACTGGAGCAGTCAGCCGAAGACACCACAGCCTCTGTTCCACAGCCAGTTGTTAGTCCACATGGAGGCTTGTTGCCATGGGGATGGAGGCCAAGACACTCCCCGAACACCACCACCCAAGGACCCAAAACCACAAGCCTTCATATAACATCCTCCACCATCAGCAGAAAACAGTAGAGGCCTGTGCTGTACGGTATAGGCCTCCTTGTGAGTCCGATCACTGGGGGTTCTCTCCTCTGTGACACCATTACACAGTTACACACAGGCATGGGTGAAGGAGGCATTCATAAAAAAAAATTAAAAAAAATATTCACAATACATGAGTTTGCAGAAAGCGCTTCATCCCGTAGGGCAATAAAGAACATGAAATATTGTTGGTTACAAATCTCTCAATGTATTTTTCTCTGGTTCAGTCGTCTGGAACTGGGCTATATTTACAGCTGTCGTAAAATCAATTTTTACTGCGGGGTTATGTTCCCCTCGATGCACTGCGTGGTTAAATTATCTCTAAATTTAGCTCCATGTTTTTAATTTAATGATGTTTAGACCTGATCTGACCTTTTCACCTCAAGTACACGGTGTGCACATGCTTAGAAAAGCACTTTTAGCATTTTATATGACCCGCTTCGTCGCTGTAACACGCAAAGCACTCTTTCAAGATTCATGAAAAAAATGAATGATGGTGATTGATGAAAGATTAAGTGTAGATTCTGCTGTCTCGTGAGTTAAGATGAGCACACTTTTTGTTACTGATCCTTTCGTGGCTTTGGTTACGCAACCTAATTCCCTGCTTGAGGTGTTAACCCCAGCCACAGTTCAGGTCAGATTACATGTTCCCTTGATCCAGTTTTGACCGTTAGAAACCCCAAGTGATACCTGACACTGGACCAGCAGATAAAATGAGTGTTGCTCCTTCTAATCCGAATAAATCTGTGCTATCAGGACTAGACTCTGTGGCATACAAACATGTCAGTGTCCAGTGTAGGCTGGGTTTCACCTTTATGCCAGCCTATTTACAGAGTCTATGTAGCAGTTAGTGACATATTCATTCTGGGTTGTCGGAGAAGCTTCAGTGCTTGGTAAAGAAAACATGGAAACCCAAACTGTTCAGTTCGAGTGGTGATCCTACTGACTAAAAACACAAAGAATCAAGAAAACAGCTGCATATCAGACAATGATCAACATCCTATGTGAAATCTACATTTAGAACCACTGTTCAAGAATTCAATTAAAAATACATAAATGGCTTAGTAGTAACAACTCCTCTCGACTCCTCTCGCTCTCTTTCTATACAAACAAATATGAAGGTGACCCAGGTCAGCATATCAAGAATAAGAGTTTTACTCTTCAGGTTTTCTTGTAAGAAGTCTGATAAATATTCCTGGAAAGCTTCTACAAACACTTACTCCATCCTAACAATTCTGCCTGCAAAGCTAGGGCCCTGCAATGTGCTGCTGGAACAATTTTAGACATTTGGAGGTGTCTGTGTTTGTGTAAAAGGAACTCTGAAGTTTGTTTTCTTTGCTTGAAGGTCTCATTAGGTTCTGTCTGTTCTTTCGCACATTTAAAACTTTCTACACCTTTTATTTAATCATTGGTTTGTTGACCTCCAGCAAATTCAAGACTTGCGCACCACAGGAGAAAGCTGTTGTGCTTGGGCTCGAGGAGGGCAGCTTGCCATGCCAAAAACTTTTGTACAGACTGTTCTCCTAGTTACAGATAAAGCGAGTGTGACAACATCAATCCTGAGAAAACAACTCTTGCCTTCTTGTTAAGCAATATTAGAGCTGTTATGTTTTAAAGGAATTCATTTGCATTTGCTTTAAAGCAGATCGGTGATCTTTAGCAGACATATTGGGCTGTCAGCTGTGCATGCTGTTGATCAAATTTGGATAATTCAGTTACTGACAGGAGACACATTGAGCCATGAGCTCTTGGATTTTTTAAGGTTGCTAACAGCAGGTGAAATGCATCATAACATGCTTTTATTCAGGAAAGCCTACAATGCTGATAGATGCAAAATCAAAAGTCACATTATTTTAAAATATGCTTTTTTACTCATCTGAATATGGAGATTATATAGAGTAAACATCACAAATCTACAGCACTGTCCAAAGTCTTGAGTCACCCCTCATTTCTTTACATTTCGTTTCCAAGAGGCCAGATTTTCGTTACTTTTTAAAAAAAATAGGTCTTGAGCAATTTTAAGTCGTATCTTAATCGTACCCAGTCTTTTCTTTTTCCCATTTCACCAAATCTATGAAAAATGCTAAAGATGACACAGTTTGACAGCCATAAAATAGTATTTTTGCACCAAACAATGTATTTCCCAAAGAGCCATTTGAACATGGTATGCAGTGATGTCTTTAAATATTTCAGGAGACTGAACAATTTGAGCATAAAAGAAGGCAGTGGCAGGCCTAACCCCCCCACCCCCCAAAACTATCTACAGCAGATGAACGGTATCTGAATTATCTTGCTATTTATTATGTTACTTTTTTTTCTGTGGGTGTGTGTTTCTGTTTCTTTTTGCAATATTTAGGCAGATGTGCAATTTCCATCCCTTAACAACCATAGCCCTTCCACCCGATCTGAACCTTCAGTTGATCCATTTACTGTTCACTGAAGCATCATCAGAAATAGTTTCAGTGGAAGGGTGGCTGTCAAGAAGCCATTATTAATGGTAAACGGGGAGAAACGGCTGGAGAAGGAGGTCAGGAAAGAGGTCCAACACTGAGTGTCTACAGCCATCTGAAAAACATGGTGGACGCTCTGTCATGGTTTGGGGCTGCAATTCAACTAGTGTTGTTGGAGATCTTGTCAAAGCTGATGCAGCTCTGAATGTTGAAATGTCAGATTTTGATCTACCATGCTCTACCAAGCTTAATTTTTTAGCATGTCAATCATCAAAATGAAAGTCACTGTGACCGAGTCCACCTCTACATCTGTTGATACTATTGCTGTGTCTTTATTTAGGTTTGTGCTAAGTTACGTAAGCATGACTACAGTATTTTGTGTGGACTTCAGCTGGCCAACATGTGCATTTACTGTTTATTCTGCTGCGTGTAAAGCCGCCGAATTCAAAGGCAGCTAGCAGGCTTCTTTTTCAGAGTTCAAATGCTTCTTCTGTTAGTGAAGACCTTTCAACAGGATTTCTAAAGGTGAAAAGTGATATCGGGCATTAAGTGAGAGAGGAGAGATGACTCAGGTCTGCTTCTTTGCTCCTGTGAGTTAAGCAACTTTACAAAAACAAAAAGAAAATCAAACAAAAAAATCTTTCCACAGCAGGTCTGCACTGAGATTTCCATTATCATTTGACTGGTTCACAAATCATCTTTATATAAAAACCTCTTGAAATGTGTTGCTGCATAGTCAAAGGTCGTTGTGTCATGTGCACCACTTAGAACTGTGATATTTCTTTCTCACCTACATTTATGGGAAGGACATTATGCAGTGCTTTGTTTGACCTGGGCACGGAATAGTTTGGGTGGAACTTTACTGAAAGATCAGGGAGCTGATAACAGCTGAATTGGCTCACTGCACATAGATTGGTCAAGTGGTCTTGTGATGTGTGATGGAATATAAACTGTTTGTATTAATTAATTAATTTCTGCTATGATGTCACTTACACCACCAGCCCATCTTAGTTTTGTGTCTAACAATTATTGTCTATAGGTGGGCTGTACATTGTATTTGTATATTTAACATTATAGCAGTATCAAATTCAGAAACCCAGAATAACTCTGATTGGCTCTTTAAGCACGCGTGAGCTGCCACGTGCAGCAAACTGTCCTGACTGTTTGGGTGTAGCTCCCTCTGTCGGCGAAAAATATTCACCTGTAACGTTAACAAATAAAGATAATATGAAAGGTTAAAATAATATATTTAAAAAATCATACAGTGTTATTCATAATGAATGAGGCACACAACATTTGCTTCCGTGAGGCGATACTTACCTCCGATACCGCCGTAGTCCTGTATTTTGCGCAGGCATATTTTGAGAACCCTCTTGGACCTTCGTCAAGCTGTTAAAGGACCTCAGGATGTCCATGCTCGCTGAGCGTATGTATATTTGTTTCACTTTTTCGATATATATTTATTTTTTCTGACGTCGTAAGAATCCACGTTTAGGTGGTTATATTCGCAAAACCCGGTCTACAACATATGTCACATAGTTTCATCCTGAAAACGCTCATTAGTTTGTAGAATTGTGTGTTAAAGTATTCCGGTAGTTAGCATTAGCATTTTTTAACAGCTGTCTGTGGACACGTGTTTTTCCTTTTGACTGCTTCCTAACGACAGTAACTCACCATGGGGTCATTTGTAGTTAAGTGATTTGCTCTGGGGATGCAGAGGTTTATTAAAACATGCTCTCTGTTAACTCTTTAATCGTAAGTTGTGGCAGACAGCTCGCTGGAAACATGGTTGGACGGTGGAGTGTAACACTTCAATTGTGATCTCTCATAACTGTCAGGTTAGCTGCTGTCGTTCTCTCTGAACGCACAGATAATGCATCAGTCTTTTTATCGGTGTTAATCATATGTGCGTTGGCCCCATAAACCCAGTGTCAGTCAGGCGTATAGACCATTTAAAGTAAGAGACGATGTGAGTGATCTGTTCTGGTCTCCTGTTATGTAACACTGTTGCTGCTGTTGTATGTTCAGCTCGTAGGAAGCTTAAGTGGTCTGTCGACCCCAGGAACAGCGCTTGGAGTAATGATGACTCCAAATTTGGCCAGAAGATGCTGGAGCGAATGGGGTGGTCCAAGGGAAAGGTAAGTATTGAAAGCAGTTAATCTTGTTTTTTGTCTCACACACTGTACATTGGAAGAACTGGTGAACATGTCTCATGTCTTATTTTTTTTTTTTTTTTTTTAAATAATTTTTTATTAA
>VUQG01010373.1:9446-23023 GCA_015106755.1 Etia nguti | reverse complement strand
AAGAAAAACAATAAACAATGTTGTTACGTTGAAAAAAAAAAAAAAAGCGTACATGTTGAAAATGGGACTGTGAATCCTTTTTTTATCACCTTTTAATTCATAAGGTGGTTTTTTTATTCCGAGTCACAGTGATACAGCACAAAAGTTTTCGAGCCTCGCGTTAATGCTTTGTACATATATTTTTTTCTGCTTTTAACTCTTTCAGGAAAGGATCTATCCAGTCGTAGTGAAACAGATCTTAACTGTATCTTTGGGAAGAGGGCTAAATCAGCACAAGTCCAAGATCAGGTAAGAGATTACACCTGTTTACATCATTCAGAATTAGAAAAAAAGTTGTTTTGAGACGTCATCATTTATTAAAAACCTTTTTTTTTTTTTTCATTTTTATTTACCAGTTCTAGTCAGTTTGTTTTTAACTTGTCCAACTGTCCTGTGGCCTCGCACAAAAGATTTGTAGATGGTAATTCTAATCCAGTGGATAAGTTGCTGTTCCTAAAATATTAGTTGGCATCTTAACCGAGGGCACGGGACTCTGATCTTCCTTAACCCCGTCAAAGTCAAGCGTGCGCTCCAGCAGGAGATGCCACACCACTGGCCCAGCTGGCTTGCGCTTATCTGTGTCTCCTTGGTAATTCCGAATGATTATTGGTCGCTGATGCTTCCATCGGTAACTCTGGTATCATCTGTTCCTTCTGCTTCTGTGGGGTCCGGCTCCTTGAGCAGCCCGTGGCCCTAGATTAGCCGTGTCACAGCATGCAGCTTTAACACCTCTAACAGGCCACCGATGGCGGCAAGAGCGCCTAAATCCAGTTAAGGGATTTGCACTCTTACCCCCTACTCCTCTCCCTCGCACTCCTGCTTTGCTGTACTTCTGTCTCGAAGCGTCACATCAGCTAGTTAAGAGTGCCAGCGGGCATTATTAAAGGAACATCAAAATTGCAATGAGGTGTGCAGAAATCTGAAATGATGACGCTTGCAAAAAAAGTTTCTTTTTTGCTCTTGGCATTGGTGGGCCCGTCACTTCAAACGTCACTTTGCCATTTGGCGTTATGGTAGGTCTCATGCTTTTGGAACATGGCTTACAGGCTCCTGCGGGTCTGAGTTGTATTTCAAATCCAGTAAGAACCTTTAGCTTAAATGTCAAAAACAAAATGTTATTTATGAAATTCACCTGCATTTAGCCTGCATCATTTTTCTATTGATTTTTAAGTAAGTTGTCAAGCTGTTTTAATCAGAAAATCAGCTCAAGTGTTTGTCTCTGGAAGTATATGAAGCCGTACTTACTGAAAATCACCTCAAAGATGTCATTTATTGAAATGAAAGACAGATGAGTGAATTGTATAGTTAAAAATACATGTATATAAAAGATGCTATTAAAAATGATCTAAGCTGATTAATAGACCAGATTTACATGTACAGAAGAATTGGAAATTATTAAGCACCCACAAAACTTTTACTTTTTATTATTTTATTATGAAAAAATATTACATTTAAAAATGTGCAATAAAAACTTTTTTGTTCTTCTTAGAACTTTTACTGGCCCAATAGAGAGCCAGAAGAACAATAACATATCTAGCTTTTGGACTCCAAGGCCCAGAAAAAGCCTCTTGCTGGCTTCTTGTGTTTATCTCAAGCATTTGGCTTGAAGAAATTGGCATCTTAAATATCCATAAATTGTACAAAAAATCCCTGCTCTATTCCCCCAGCAGGTGCTGAGCCATAACATCACAATGGCAGCTGCTCCCCAGCTGATTAACACTGGAAATGCAAGCAATACACACCATATTTTTTTTCCTCTCTAAACGTTTGGTTATGGGTTGTTATTTTACAGCCAGGAGGGACGCCATTGACCATATCGAAAACACTCAACACAATTACAATGCTTTCCCATGAGGCCTTGTGTTGAAACCCAGCAACATCTGAGGTTGCTGGAAAAGAGGTAAAGAGGGTGATGGACCAATCGAGCTTCAGGCATTTTGCCGAATCTCCAGCGAGTGTGTAGGCGACGCTGCCAGTGACCCTCAGCTCACACTGATCTGTGCTTACATTTAACTGCTGTTGCTGCAAAAGTATAATATATGCTTGCAGTAATCTCAATGCCCCATGGAGTTGTAACCCTTAGTAGCAACGAGCTTTGGCTTGATGGTGTAGTTGATTTGTAGTGGCTTGCAGAAGCTGCCACCGGTCGCATTATATCACATATCTGCATCGTGACAAGGTGAGGCCAAGAGACTTAGACCAAATCTGGATCGGCTTCTCCAGACCTGCCCTCCTTCCCCCTCATGAATCTTCCAGCACAATCACACCCACCCACTGCTGTCTCTCCGGCCTCCTTTCCACCAGTCCCCCACTGTTGGTGTTTTCCTTCCTTTGCAGTGATGTGCTTCCTGCTCACCTCTTATCGCGGCTCACAACCCTCCCTGAAATGCAGACAAGCGCGCGCGCACACACACACACACACACACACACACACACAGTGTGTGTACACATTCAGCTGTCCCAGATGCCTCAAAGATGAGAATGTATTGAAAACAGTATATGAGAATATTTTAATTGGTTATCTACAGGGAGCAGCAGCTCTGTTCCTTTAGTGTTAATATTAAATGTAAATCTCTTGTACGGAGAGTAGAGCTCCTGTTTAAGGTAAAAATTTCTCTTCCAGGTTAAGAATATATTTATTTTAAAGCTGTGCATAATGAAAAATCAGCATGTGGGTTTTTTCTTTTGTTTTTTATTGCAACAATTTTTTCTGTTATTTTTTTTATATTTAAACATATAAAAATACACATGAAAGCTTAAGGGAAACTCATACTGACCCCGTTTCCTGGCATAGTTCTCAGCAGATGTTTGATCAAACCATGATTAAACAAGCCTTTCAATGTCAACGTTAATTAACTGACAAGTGATGATCTGTAATTAAGTATGCTGACAGATGGGACATTGTAGTCAAATGCATATTAACTCCCTCCTTTCTTACAGTGTATGATAGAGCAGGGATTAGAAGCACTCTGTTTTTTTTAAATGCATGTACAAACATGTAGTTGAGCATGATTGTAACTTAATTTTACTTGTGCAAGAGTATTTCTTAAGATTGTTTTCTTAGAGAAATCTCCCATTTCATCTATAACCACAGTTTTTATGTAGCCACATGAAAATATGTGCTTTAAAAAAAACCTTATTTACTCTGCCTTACTGTGAGGGTTGCGGCGTAGCACCTGTCCATCTACTTACCTCTCTGTTATCCATCACCCATCCCACGCTAGCAACCCGCCTCCATCTCCTGCCTCCTCCTTGTACCCCTCGGTACAATTACTCACCGCATGACAAATGACAGGCGCTCTCTGCCGAGATATCAAAAAAAGCCCCGGCCACTTTTAAATGAAGGCACTTTGGCAGCGCCCTGCTCCCCGTTCTTATCGGCAGGCAAGCAGTGCCCCTGGCCGTCTTGCGTCCCGCTCTCCTTCCTCCCCCCTCCTTCTCCACCACCCCTGCTCTCCGTGCCCTCCTCAGGGGGTTTAGTTAGGGGAGCCACATGGAGGGCCAGCCCAGCTTGATTTATCTCCCTTGCCCCTCTGCCCAGCCACTCAGGCAGGCCGAAAGAGCCAACGAGGCTCCAACGGGCCTCAACTCGAAACCCCGGCATTAGCTGAAATAAACCATTCTGCCGCCCAGTGAAAAATGTCCTCTGATTGGCTAATTAATCAGTCAAAGGGGAGCGACGCGGCTTGTGACTTGAGGGACCCAAGCGGGCGACCGCAGAGGGCCTGCTGATAAATAGACTCCCCGCCGATTCATACATCAACAAAAGTTAGTCATTTTTTAAAGCCGCCAGCTCAGTTGAAAGGTGGAAACAAGCCATAGTTTTATTTTTCCACCTACATTTCCTTCTTCCTTTTTCTCTTTAAGGGAGTGGGTGGTGGCGGTAGTAATAATAATAGTTATGATTTGATGCATTTTTAAAACCACTACTATTTTAAAATTAAATTGAATGAGATTAAATTATTATTATTATTATTATTATTATAATTATTATTTTATTTTAGTACCTGAAAGATTAAAAGTACTAAAGTTAAGACGCCCAAGCATGATTGAAAAGTTTGGTGCTTGAGTTTTCAATTTATCAGTTTGGAAAACTAAAAACTTGGCTAGTAATCATAAGAAAAAAGAAAACATCTAAAGATTATGGTTTTACATTAACCGTTATGACCACTACAGACATGACAGTTGTTCCAACATCAATCCATTCATTAGTTCTGTACTCCCTAAAAGTGTCAGGGAAGAAAAATGGTGGCAAATAATTTAGTGCGAGCCTTGTTTTGACATCTGAACCTCCAGTCAGACAGTAGGCATGGTGCGCCCTGCTCTTGGGTCAGCGCGACCCCTGCGGCCTCTCCCACTCCCACTCGTGCTCCGGCACAAAGGGCCGAGGATTGAGCCTCATCGGGCGGCACCTGTTGCAAGTGTTTCCTGCCCACGCGTTGTCCACATGAAGGATCGCGCTTCAGCAGGGGCTCCCCCGATACCGCCGTGTTAAGGAATATGGGGCAGGGGTGACACGGGTGGCTCTTGAGCATTTGGAAGATGCGACGCTGAAGTGCCGGGGGGGTGTACGAAACTTTGCTGATGGCGCAGAAGCACGATTTCTTTTTAGGACGTAAATTTTGTATAATTCTATTATGCTTTACAGCTTAGTACTGAGGCCAGTGGAGAGTAAAAGTGAGTTAAAAATGACCAGGAAATGTGGCTGCTTGGTCATAGAAAAAGCCTGAGTACCAGCTGCACTTAGGGCATGTAAGCAAACTGAGAAGTTATCTTTATTATTATGTTATTAAAAGAGACTGTATAGGTCGGGTTCCACTGTATTGTAAAAATGACAGTGTAAATAGAAATACAGCCCCAAAAGTCAAAGATTTCTTTTTGGCTCACTTTTCATTTTAATATGCAGAACTGATCTGTTGAAAGGGGATGCCGGTGTGAACGTGCATTGTCGCAGTGTGGTTGCCGCAGTTTTAAACGGGGCGGTGCATTCATGCAGGCTGCAGGGCTCATTGTGAAGCCGGAGAGCTCTAATACATTCTCAGATAACATCTAATTGCCTCGAGCAAAGCATTCCCTTTCTTGAGCATTTTTGTTGACAGGCCCTTTTACATGACCGCCGAAAATATCAAGGCCCGCCAAATATCCCCCCCCCCCTCCAAAAAGACACACACGCACACACATCGCATTTGCCACTTTACCTCCCTGGCAGTTGTGTGGATTGCTCTCATGCCAGCTCGCTGACACTCGCAGATTAGCGTGGGACACAAAAAAAGGAAAAGAAAAGAGGGTGTCTGTCTCTTAGTTACAGCCCAAGCTAGAATACATGAGAGCAGGGTAATTACCGCCTGGTAAAGCTAACCGCCCAAAGATTTCCAGCTCTCTCGGCTGTTTACAGCCGCAGACTACCGTTTAATCACTGACTCTTTAATCTAATAAATCACAGCGGGGGAAAATAATCACGGTCTCTTCTCTCCCCGGGCTTGGGGTTGGGACGGGGGGAGTACCCCAATGTTCGTGAGGGGGGCATTGTCAGCAAGCGTTTGCAATGTTAAACAAGCACAGGGCAGTCATGCTGCATGCATAATGTTGTCTTCATTTGTTACTTATGATAAACGTTCTCGCACCAGGCACAAAGTGCAATTTTTCAAACCCATTTTAATGTGTTTTGTCTCAACTGCACACAGAAGCTATGCGTTAAGCAAAGTATTGCTTTGTGGAAGCTTCATACCGTGTGTGGCATTTGATGTGCTTACACTACATCATTTTATTTACATATTTCTTTTAGTTTTAAACTTTGTGTAGGCCACATTTATACAGAAAAAGGATGCATGAAAGAATGACACTGAAGGCAGCGTCAGTACTTAAAGTAAGTGGTCAACTGAAGCATTTGCTTTATTTCCTGGGAAATGGGTATCAATCTATTTTTTTTTTTTTTTTCCTTTTCTTGTGTCCGCCCACATCAGGCTCATGAAGGATGGGCTGCTGGACTTGTGTGTTCATCAGGGAGAGACAGCTGGCTAATCAGGGCCTGATCCATAGACCTAGAGTATCACCAAATTTATTATTGTGGCAGAACAATGAGGGCACACTCGTGCAATTACGGACCCAACCAATATTGGCTAGAAATTTATTGAAAAAAAGCAAGTAATGCAAACAGGCAGTTTTTTTTTTTTTTTTTTAATCATTTTTTTATTTTTTTTAGGAAAATAAATGGGCAACTGGAGCATTGTCAAATCCTAATTAACATGAGTTGGAAGGCGTGTTGTTTCTGCAAAACTATTCACATTCACCTGGGTTTTTAATGACTTTTAGAAATCAAATACAGGTAAACTTTGTAACGTCCTGCAGGTTTAACGTGTATGTTTGTTTACGCCTTTTAAAACCTTTTCTTTTCTTTCTTTTTTTTTTAAAGAAACAGTGTGGTTCTGTTATTGCATACAATTACTAGATGGTAAATGGACTGGTTCTTGTATAGCGCTTTTCTACTCTTCTGAGCACTCAAAGCGCTTTACACAACTTGTGCATTCACCCATTCACACCCACTCATACAAGCACTTCTAAATACAAGTGCAAACTAATCTACATTCACACACATTCATACTCCGATGGATGCATCGGAGAGCAATTTGGGGTTAGTATCTTGCCCAAGGATATTTGGCATGCAGACTAGGGGAAGCCAGGAATCGAACCACCAACCTTCCGATCAGTAGATGACCTGCTCTACCGTCTGAGCTACAGCCACCCACACATAGATCTGTATTTGAATTTGAGTGCATGGATTTGCGGCATGTCTTTTTTCCACAAAAATGCATCGTGTGTGTGTGTGGGCTTGGCGTACACATTACATGGCAAGTTTAGATACAAAAAATTCTGAATTTCATGTTGATTATTTTGCAACACACTCTGTGTGTAATGGCCTTTACTCTACTCCTGACTGCACCCTCAAGTCCTATAGTTACTGAGATCCTCTGATTTGGTTGACTGCCTATAAAAGTCTGGCTCGTTTGAAAGTTTGAACACCTGAACATTTTCCCTACATTCAACAAGGTGACTATTACAACCAATGAATCACTTACTACCTAACATATCTTGAACTTGGCAAAAATCCTTAATTTAGGATGTTACTTGAACTGTTGTCCTGGAACTTTTAGTTTCTCTTTAGAAGTAGGCAGAGATAAAGTAGCCCAGCTTGCTCTGCAAAGCCGTCAGAGCAAATTAGTAATAAATGAACTGAACATAGTTTTGTGTTTCTTTTTGCTGCATTTTGCTGGGGAGAAAAGTTTCCCATGCACTCTGGTGAACCCTTTCCATCATCTCTCTGCTGGCTTGATTGACTCTCCCACTGAATATGTTGGCCTCGGTATTCTGGCACCTCTGCCACATGTCTTACCATCGGCTTTCCAGTGACTACATTAGCATGGAGAGATAGAACTGGAGTGTCTTGAAGGAGACGGCCTGTTGAATGTCTTCCCACCCTCTCCTTTTCTCTGGGACCCTCTGTGGACCCTCCCTGTGTTCCCTGCCCAGCCCCCGCCAGGGGAGAGAGCAGAGCAGGAAGGGCCCGATAGCCAGCCAGGCCGCTCCTCTGCTGAAGGAGCCTTATCTCAGAACTGCACACAGTGCATTGAGCGCATCCTTTTCCTGGGGTTCTGCGTCTGGGAGAAGAGGAGAAGGAGGAGTAGACATGGCTTGATATAGGTGTGTTCTACAGCACAGCCTTATTTATTTATTTAAGTCATTCTTCTAGTCCCAGCACTTATAAATTTGTACATTTGGTACATCCTTATGCAAAGAATAGCTTACTATGTACATACCAAGTAAAAAACATTTTTTCGTGTTTATTGGGGAACTAAAGTACTACAAGTTTAAAAAAAAAAATCATGTATTATCCTCTTAATACATGGCTTTATCTTTGCATGCTGGAGATTTAGATTCAGTATTAATGAGCCAAACTAACCAGCGTCAAAAGGAAAAATATCAAAAAGAAATGACATTCTCTCTCGGTTGATTTTAATAAATACTTTTTATGCATATACATTTATAACTCGTAGCCTTAGTGAGAAAGTTTTATGCTCTCAATTTTCACTATTGCAGGTGCTGTGTCCAGTAAAATTAAATCAAATTGTTAAGTTACATGGCTACATCCTATTTTCCTCCCTCCTATACCAGTGGAATAATTGGCCGTAAGTATTCAGTGTATTCTCACTTAAAAATAAACATTTTAGCTTTTCTTAATGACAGGATTTTAAAATGTAGAGAGAGATTAAAAAGTAGAATCATGGAGTAGCTCACAATGCTATGACAATATATTTCACGTGACAACATACAAGCACTTCTAAATACAATACCTAACCCCCCCCCAATACAGTGATTATGTGATACTTGGTACCTTGCAATACAGCTTTTATATCTGTGTAAGTGAAGGGAAAAAATGCCTTTTAAAAGATTAAGATTTTTAAAAATTGTCTATATTGTGCTTTCTTTGTTCTTTTTAGCAAAGATTTCCTTTCAACTTTCATCATCGTCACTGGAATGTAGTCAACTTCTGCCACTAAATCATATGGGAAGCTCCACCATAATAAGTCACGAAGCAGCCATCATTCTTGCTGCTAGCATACCATTAATCTTATTGCAACAACAAGGTTTACAATGTACTGTGAAATCCTAATTTAAAAAAAAAAAAAAGCATTTTGCTTTTTGAAGTTTTGGATCTGTACCACATGCCGTAAAGCAGGAGAAATTACTAGAGAATAGAAGACACACCTGGATATGGGGGAAACAAGATCCCAAACATTAGTGCCGAGTAGTTTCTTAGTAACATGTTGCCCTCAACACTCCACGCCAAGAAAAATCTCCAGGGCTGCTAGTAATGCTGACTGGATCTGTAGGTTTATCCCCATACTGTATGTGTGTCCAGCCTGTGCTCAGCACAGCACTTCTGCTCCTGTCAGATGAGCGTCTAATGGAGATCCCCAGGCAGTGAGGATGAACCACATACCAAGCTCAAGCCACCTTTCCCTGATGATGAAGATGTTCTTCGCTTCAGTCACTCTCCCCTCATTCTTCCCAGGTCTTTCACCCTCCCTCTCCCTCCTGAGAGTAATTTCACAGGCAGTTCTAAAGTGGCCCCCAGCCATCTTCCCAAATCCCAGTTACATGTTGTTTGGCGATGTCAGCTCAAAGCTCCATCTCCACTCTCCCAAGCAGAGAGGATACCATTGTGCAGTAACGGGGAGTATAGATTTTCTCAGGGAAGTTGAAAAGTTTTGTATAATGGCACCTCACCTGAAGGGCCTCATTCCCCTTGTTAGAAGTTCTTTCTAGTCAGGGTCTGAGGTGGTGGAAAACTTTGTCCATTCGAACACCTGCATTGTCATTTAGCCTCAATCACGTTTTTTCATATCGTCTGATTTCGTCGTTTTGTAGATGTGATTGTGTTATGTAATATATCCCCACAGCAAAACATTCCCCTGTTCTGATCGTTCAGATTAAAATTTTGTTCACAAGTTGCAGCCTTTCTTGCTCTTCAGGCATTTTTTACCACATGAATCGGTGTATCAGACCACAAAGACAATGGCGTTTCCCTTGATGAAACTATATTGACTATGAAAAGCCTTTTAGTTGGCTAAGACTAATTGCTTGTAGGGGCTCACTGAAGTCCCTGGTGACTGGTTTGAAGAAAGGAAAAAAAACACTTTTACATACAGTAACATACAGTACACCATCCCTACACAAGACCAAAGCCACATCTAGTAACTTCACTCTACATTTAAGGCCTATTTAAGTCCCAGAACATACATGTATTGTTTTACCCGAACATTAGTTAGCATATCTGTCTGAATCACTGCCGAGGGTCAGAGTAGTGTAATCATAATGTAAAAGCTTAAAGGCCAAAACCACGAGGTGACTCGACACAACAGTGTTTTCAATTTATCTCTAATCTGTAGGCTTTGAAAAATGCCATCTAGTAATTCACCATCTCTGAGGTAATATGGAAAGGCTATATTGTTTGGTGTGATCCTCAAGAGGAGCTTCTGTATTCTTCTGAACAAATCATTATGCATTGAGTAGGCCATTAGGAAAATGAAGACAAATGGCTCACAGGGGTGAGGTGACAAATTGTTCATGCTGTGGAGTTAAAATCTGTAGTGTAGTTGTTCCTCACAGTTGTAAAGTTGTCCGCATTTAATTGTGGAGCCTAAAGGTCGGCAGAATGAGTCTTAACCGTCCTACTTTTTAACCTTTATTATCAACGTGGGAATGATGACTGATGAGAGCACCTCTAACTTACATTCAGATTTAAACTAATGATGCATCTTAGTGGCAGGCACATACAGGTGCACTACATCGCCAACGAGTCGGCTGAAGTTGTTAAATCTTTTTAAAATACCGGGCAATGAAATATCACTGTGACATTTACGAAACACAAAAAATCTACATTCACTTAGAGGCTTCTTAACAGCAGTTTTTCCAACACCACAATGCAGCGATTTAAAAAATATTTATCATATATTGGCATTGTTGGCCTAATTGGGTATAAGATCTAGAATTTTTAAATTCTTTACTGGTAAAACAAAAGTTAATAATAACAAAGAAAAGCATTAATTATTCTGTGCATTAATAAGTGTGCAACACGCATGATGCAGACAAAGAGCTGTGTACGCACTTAAGCTACACACAAATATTTTGTTAGCATGGAAGTGTTAAACTGAGTGAAGAGACAAAGTTCGTCATAGTAAACCATTGGGAGACAACCCGGGAAACATTTGTAACAAACCTTAACAGACACTTAAATCACCCTCAGCCAGCCGATTATGAGCGACATTTTAAAGAAGCAAACAAAGGAAAAGTGGCTAAAGCTATTCAGAGCCAGCCACAAGCTTGCAGCCTCAGTATGAGCAAAGGATCAATGGGAGGACGGAAATTATGCAAGAAATTCAAAAGAGAAGAGGATCTTTGGACCGTTGAATTTAGAAACATTCTAGAAAATAATGGAAGTACCTGAAATTTTTATTGTGATTTACTTGTGAGGAGCCATCGTTGATGGGTGACTGTTTAAGAAGCTAACTGTGACACACACCCACAGCTGGACTGATGGATTTATGAAGATTATTAACTGGATGATAAATGTGGTTCAGTGCTTATTTTAAGGCTTGAACACCTATTGTTACATCAGCATCCTGTTGTGTGCTCTTTCGTTTCACTCACTGAAGTCTGCCTAGGTAATCTTTACATGTTGACTGACGACCACTTAAGCCCCCCCCCCCCTCGCTCTACCATTGGTTGTTGTCTTTATCTGTGTAGATTCTCAAAGTGATACATCAAAGCCTGACTATGCCTTCTTACTCGTGTCTTTGTGGTTTAGGAGAGCAACAGCAGTGACTCGCAGGGTGAGGTGGAGGACAGCGTGAATCCTGATCCTTCTGACCAGGACCCAGAATCCATCACTAAGACTGTCACGAGTACTCTCACTATGCAGGAGTACTTTGCACAGCGTATGGCTCAGCTGAAGAAGGCTCGTGGGGCCCAGAATGCAGATACTCCCGAGACATCAAATGCATCTGAGGAAGTAGTTCTCAACCACAACAATAATGATGATACAGAAGAGCCCAAAAAGAAGAAGAAGAAGAAGAAAAAGGTTGCAGATGAGGTGGCAGAAGAGCAGTGTAGCACACCCACTGCAGTAGAGGACAAAGAGGATCAAGAGAAGGAACGTTCAAAGAAAAAAAAGAAAAAGAGAAAAATGGCAGAAAGCGAAGAAATAGTAAATGAAATCTGTAGCTCCACCTGTAGCACTGAGTCCAATTGTGAAGAATTACAAAGCAAGAAGAAAAAGCTTAAAAAACACAGTGAGCTACTAAATGGACACAAGCCCACAGAGGATGAAATGCTAGATTTGAATACTGTGCAGAAAAAGAAGAAGAAACGGAGAGATGAGGTGGGCAGTGTAGCAAGAGAAGACTGGAAGGAAGAGCTGGTGGAAAAGAAATCCAAAAAGAAAAAGAAAAGGAAGCATCAAGATCAGGGTTTACATTAGGGCAGGGTGACTCAGTACTGTGCTATTCTCCTGACTCCTAAGGGGGTACTTGTATTATGAAATTAAATGCCTTGTATATACACACCATAATTATCTGTTAAAGCATCCATTGATGCGTTTTTTTTTCTTATTATTCTTTAAATAGTGACTGTAGAAAAAACTGATAGGGAGTGTTTGTGACTGGAAAAACCTTGAAGCAGCCTATAAAAAGCCTCAACCTTGCACTGGTGGCCTCTGGAACACACCGCTGTAGGAGGAGATAGTATGGCCGTCTTGCTGACAGTGAGATGAGAATAAAAACACCACTATCATGGTTCAACAGGAAATACAAACTAGGAAAAGGGTCTGTAGCTTCCCATAAACATGTTTTACCACCAGTGTTGTGCAAGTCAGAAAGGTACACCTGGACTAGCCATTATCCCGTTTCCAATCGTTAGCAAAGCTAGCCTCATATTTACTGCACAGGTATTAAAGTGGTATAGACATACAGCTATGTTTAAAAATGTATTTAATATAGAGAGAAGTTGACATAGCTGTCATCTAACCCCCTTTTTAAAATAAAAATAATATTTAGATGATACATATGTGCTTCATTCTATGAATTCTCTTGCCCACTGAATAAAAATGTGTATCATAGGAAATCTGACCAATCTTAAAATGCATTTTTTTTTTTTTTAAATATAATTTTGTATATTACCATATTATATGTAAATGCGTTACTATTTACCCATTTTCACAGTGGTTTATTTTTTGTTCACCACTTTTGATGCCCCTTCATTTTTTTTTTAAGTGACTCAGACAGCTTTTGTCAGCTTTACAAAATCAAACGGAAACATGTTTTCTCTTTGATGTCACATGACTGATGTACTTTGATGATGCTTTGGCAGATATATGAAAGACGTCTTGACTATTATGAGTTCTACAAAAGGTTTTTTAATAAATCCAAATGTCCATCACCCTTTGAATGTGTCCTCTTTTTTTCTCTCCATAGGTCAAGAGTACATTGTTGTGCAAAAGTATTGAGACACCCCTGATTTCTTTCTTTGCTTCCAATGAGTTAAACTCTTTTGTTGTCTCAGTTTTTTTAAGTGCTCTTGGGCAATAGTCCTCCAGGCTTTCTGACAGTCTTTCAAATCTTTTCTTTAGATATTGGCTGCTTTTCCACTTGTTTTCAGTCCAGTACTTGTACCTGATCATTTTCAGAGGATTGTATTTGTTAGTGTACGTATGTATGATCTGTACGTAAATTCAATATACACTCCCTGCCCCCCCACCTCCAATTCATTAAGCCTCTTAATACTGACCTATGAATCACTCAGCCATTAAAAAAAAACGTGCATGATGAACCAGTGCTTCTATACATAACAGATAACTTGACAAAACCAATTTTAAAAAATTTCCCACATGTGGGACTAATAAAGGTTACCTTATCGTATCGTATCTTAATCTATGGAGGAGGTCAGGAGAGAAGTACAACAGTAAGTGTAAAACCTATTAGAGG
>VUQG01010369.1:98480-108955 GCA_015106755.1 Etia nguti | reverse complement strand
TTTTTTAATTGTTTATTTGTTTTATATTGGGTTGTTACATACGGGACAGACATGACTGGGGGAAAGGGAAGGGAAAGAGAAAGAGAGGGAGGTGATAAAGGACACAAAAAAAAAAAAAAAAGGGGAAAAAAAGGGGGGAGGGAAAAAAAAAAAAAAAAAAAAAAAAAAAAAAAAAAAAAAAAAAACTTGAACTCTTAGAGTTATCCAGCAATATGACAGGTAGAGTGTTTCACCCCCTTATATGCAATGTAACCTAATTCTAATATGTTTCCAGAAACTAAAGGGCGTTATCTAAGCAAAAGATACTAAATGGTGAACAAGATACATGTGGTGTTTTCATATTTATGACCTACTGAAATTATAGCTGGCCAATAGCCAGGTGGGAACAGCCATGGTATGAAACTGTCAAGAAGATTTATCATTCTCATCTGGCAGACTGTGCACCTTGCATCTCCACCAGGTCACCTCCTATGACATTACACCCCAGTGCCAGGCACACAGTGGCCCTAACAGGGCTTCTGTAGAGATTTTCCCATCCTCCCCTCTCTTCAGAATACCATCATCCCAACAAAATGATTTTTCTTCTGCATCCACTTTGATTGCCGTTGCCATATCCCTGAATTTCACATTGTATTTGCCTCTCTGGTCTCAGAGACCACCATGACTTGATCATAACCAAACCACATACTGAGTCATTTGCTGGGCAAAGCCTCCCATGTACCTCATTAGTGAAGTTTAAGAGATGAGTAACGCGAGGAGCTCACCACAACAGTAAGATCGCTGCTGTCCAGGAGGCTTTAGCTACTGAACTCCAACAAATCGACTTGGAAAAAAGTCAAGCATAAGTTTTATTCTTCTCTTATGTGTTTGGTGTCTGAATGCTGTTAAATTTAGAGGACAAGTGTCACCTTTGAATCAGGACTTTTTAGACTGCTGTGAATGAGAAGGTGAAGCAATTCACTATCTTGTGATAAATGTCTCCGCTTCAGCCCACAGCTCAGGTCGTAAGACTCTAATTGCTTTCCTGCAGTCCTGGCCTGGATGGAACGTATCATGTGACACTTTCTGTTTTCCCCTCCTGTCTCATAAAGCCTCACCCCCTTGACTCTCTCCTCACCCCTGCCCTGAGGCTCCGACTCATATGATCCAGCTTACACGGGGTGAAAACAGGGCCGTACGGGGATATTTACATCAGCAAACGTTCGTCAACTCGTCAGCAGACCCTTTACCCGTTTCTCTATTCACTCTCTTCCACAACTTTCAATGCTGGAGGATTACGTTACATTTTCATTCTCACAAATCACACCTTGTAGTCCAGGGCTGCAGTGACGTGGAGAATTAACGATCTAGTCGCGAGTCTCTAATGTCTCCTTCCAACAGACGCCAGTGAAAAATACCGTTTTTTACTAGGCAAAGACATTTCCCCCTCTCTGGCACTGACCGATAACCCTGTCAGATTATGCTGAAAGTCGATACTTGCATCCTGCAGAGAGGCACTGCTGCGGTGGAGTTTTCTTTTAATTAACACAGTAATTTAAACAGTGTTTATTGTAAGTCCTTTTACCTCCATCTGTAGTTTCTATATGAAAGAGTATTTTTTTAATTAGCAGCTTAATGAGCTGATGATATCATTGTCTATTAGTTCACCTACACAGCTGTTGACAATACATTCCTCAACCGAGCTCATGGTCGAACAAGCCTCTCTCCATTTCTCATTGGCATGCTACTCTGATTACTGCTGAGCACTTATCCAAGGCAAAAAGCTATGCATTATTTACGCACGTAGCCTGACCAAGGCTAAGCGAATGCCGGTGGGAGAACAGAGGAGTGTGAATAAGTGAGCAATGAATATTACATACATAGGAAATATCGTGGTGGCTTAGAGTTCATTATAACAGCCTGAGTGCAGGGACTTAGCTAGGTCTTGAACTGGCTTAAAGGGGAGCTTTTGGTATTTCCTGTGGCATGCAAATCTGTCATTGCCACATTTAACTCGCATATTCATAGAGAAACTCTTTATCATCATTAGCCTGTGAAAGCTGTGAGTCTGCTTTCAGATGCTTTTCAGCACTTATTAAAAAACACAGTAATTACGCCTTCACAGTTTTTAAACTAACATGATACATCTAAAGTGAACAGACTGATTTTCATTCACAACCATTCTTAAGTGGTGAGCCACAAAGCAATCACTGCTGCCTTTTCCCCCCCATTTGTTACATCCCACTGGTGAAGTATAGTATATTGCCACGTCACAATATACATGACAATGACCCCGACCTTCATAAGTTAATGTGTCGATTTCCAGTGTGCAGTCAATGCCCAATCTGATGACTAATCTGATACAAACCACTAACATATTCTTTATCTTATACTGGACCTTATTGTAGCACATCTGTTTATCCTGTGGGAAAGAAACCATATTCCATACTTTTTAGACAACTTTCTCCTGATTGGCTGCCCCTCTAAACAGAAGGTTAAAACAGCAGGTGGCTGCAACCTCTAACAATCCAACTACCTAATCAATATAGACATAAATATTTTTTCTTATATTTATATCTGCATTTATGTCAGTGGGTGGCCTTCCATCAGGGCAAGCTAGGCAGGCAGTGCTTATCCAGTGGGGGAAAAAAAGAGGACCCCCCCCCTAAAAAAAACAACAAAAAAAACACAGACATTTTCTCACCTATGTGCATCCGTCCCAAAAATTACTGTCATCTTCCGGCTGCAGGTGGCTGTTATTTTACTATATTGTTATAATGGAAACAGAGCTAGCATTAGCAAGTTTAAGTTTTCTCTTCCTAGCCACCTTGGACATTGCAGTGTACAGAGACTCTGAATAATTCCTTTACCCCATTAGCTTGGAAATCCACGATGATGGAGAAGGGACATAAACTTGTGCCACTTGTGGTTTAAAAAACAAAAACAAAACACGGGGATGGTAAAGAAGTGCAGGCTCTAGCAATATTGTTATATTAGCATTATGAGAAATCACTTTATTGAGAAAATGTATGAGTTCAATCACCGGATTTGCACAACCTTAATTTTTTAATTAATATTTTTAACCCCTTAACCATCTCACACACTAATTCAGCTATGGCTGTTTAAGATTTTATTAACATACTTTGTTAAGTCAAAGTTTAGGGCTGTTTTTTATTTCATTTGTTTTTCTGTTTGTTTAAGAAACTTAATCCAGAACAGCTATACTACGTATGTGTGATTGATATAATCCATTATAAAAACCTTTAATGAGCCCAATGAGAGCAGCTGTTACCATGGTTTTTAAGTAAAGACGTCTGAGCTTGATTGATGTATTCATTAATATTAAGGACTAATAATTAAATCTGCATGTCAAAAACATCAAGTTTTGGTGGTCTACCATAAATTTCAGTTCATGTAATGTACAGGAATTTCTTCTATGCAGATAGCATAATGTGGTTTAATGTTGCATTTAAACTGTGTTCACATATATGCTTCCATATGAATGCAAACTGTCCAGCATAAAAACATAACGACCCAAGGTAGCAAAGCAGAGATATTATTAGCATGACAATTACTATAGCGACAGAGAAGAGAATATCAGGGACTGCGTTTCTGCTCAATAAACCCTCAAGGTTAAGTCTGATAAACCTTGTGTGCTTAGTACTGATAAAAATCCCTGTGTCCGTTTTATTATGTTGCTATTGGAGTGCACAGGCCTGGTTACCTGTGGATCTGTCCGTTCTTGTGTAGGTACTCCAGCCCCTCAAGAACATCTCTCAACACTGTGGCTATGCTGGCCTCATCCAGGACGCCGGTCTTGTGCTCCCCTCGTGAGATGATATGCTTGATCACATCCAGCACTGAGCCTGGAAAGCAAAAAACATCTCGACTTACATTGCAATTCTTCATTTTACTTTACTGCTAACAATCAGTTTTCAACAATGTACGGGCTGGTTAGAAAAATTGTTTCTCGTTGTAAACGATGATCCAGAGTCACCGCAGGCCAGCGTGTATCATTTGTTAAGTCTACTCCAAACCAAAACCTTTTTATGAAAACACATACTTCCTCATTGGATTGGCAGACATTCAGTCAAGATAACTCAAAGTATAATCTTACATTGTTTGGACAAATTAGATTTTGGGGTACACAAGGATCTTTCTCCCAGCTCCAGTAAAACTGATTTAATTAAAGGAAAAAACAAATCATTCATCTTTGTTAAGATAGAGTACTTTAACCATAAACAGCTCCATGACCTTTTAATTTGGCAATGGCAAAACAAACAAGAGATGGGGAAATGGAGGGAGATTGGAACAAGCCAGAACATTAATAACCAAAGGGTAAGCCCAACCTTTAGAAAGAATCCCTACTGTGCTAGGATTTTTGAAGTTCAAATAAGAAAACAGCATCTACGCTTGAATTTCTGATGAAAGTGTCAAGTAACACATTATAACTTTAACTATTTATTGTCATTGCACAGTCATACTTGATGTGAATGGCTTTGAAAATGGATCAAAATCCACACGGGGGTTGGGGGAGTGGGGGTGGGGTGTATGTCATCATTTGAGGTTACAAGTCAAACGGTTGTCTTTGTCTTCAGAGAATGGAGAACCAGAGTAGCTGTTTTAACTGACCTGGTCTGATTAGACCCAAAAAGGCAGGTCACTCTGTCTCCAACTGCTTTGCTCCTGTTACATAAAAGAGTGCTATAACTGACTGTTGTCAGTGTACAAGCTCCTTTGTGCAGCTTTCCACAAAAGAAAAAAGAAAACAAAAACAAAAACAAAAAACCCCAAATACCTCTCTGAAAAGAGGTCGAGTTATTTGCATTCTGTGTGACAGAAAATTGGGCGACACTGGTGAGTGGTGACAAAGCAGAGAAGCAAAAAGAAAGCCACTTGCCTGACAGCCTTTATTGTGCTGCAGCGAGACACAAACGTCACACAGCCACACTGTGCATCTGTCCCTGCAACTCTAAAACAAAAGCTGGAAAAAGGTCCCTTCAAGGTCTGGTGATGTCTCGTGACAATTCCAGGATTAAATTGATTGTGTTTTAGCAAACAATGCCAGACTAGAGGTGCAAAGATATTTATTTGCTCAATCATTTCAGGATGTCTTCGCCTGCGGCACTTTAGTCGAGCACTCGCTGCATTACCCCAGAGGAGCCGAGGATGATGGGCCACCTGAGACTAGACGGTGTTATTGCAGAGTCGTAGACACAGCGAGACAGAGGAAGAGGGGAGCGAGGGAGAGACGATGAGTTCAACGGGTTTATCGCGCAGTGACGGTGCAAAGCAGAAAATGTGATTCAGCGCTGAGGGAATGAAACAAAGAAAATTCAAGGAAAAAAAAAACACATGAGGATCGGCAGGAAATGCATCCTAGATGTGCGTTTGAGTGTGAAATAATAGGTGTGTACGTGAGCATGTGAAGGAGTGAACTGGGAGAGTAAAAGAAGAGTGTAGCTTCGCATCTCTGATGCGACGGCTCTTTGAAGCTCATTGAGAAAAGGCAGCCGGTTTGATTCTTTTTTTCTCCCCTCCTTCGTATATAGTTTCCTTCCTCTCGCAGAGCTTCTGCTCAGTCTGTTTTCCCATCTCCATATGTGAAATGGCTAGATGGAGAGGAGGAGGAAAGAGGTGACAGCTGACAATGAGGGAAGCTTTGCGGAAAAGGAGGGTAGGTGAACAGAGCCAAGTCCAAATCAGGGGGTTATGTAGTCCAAATGAGCTAACAAATGAATAATAGGACGATTATGAAGCTAATGTGGCAGACCTTACAGGCTTTTTGCTCAAGAGAATTTGAAAAGTCATGACTCCACTTGATCTTTATACTATTAAATAAATAGCATCACTTTATTATAAGGCAATCACTTTCTTGCCAAGAGTTAGATTAAAAGATCATTACTAAAAGTCTTTATTTCAGAACACACCTACCAGGACCTCTAAAGTCCACTAACAGGGCTGTTGAGGCTCAGTAGGTAGAGCGGGAGGGTCTATCAATCGAAAGGATCGATTCCCCAGTCTGCTTCTTGAAGTATTCCTGGGCACTTACCCCCCCATGCGAATGTGTGTGCAAATGTTAGACAAAGCACTTAAGTATTGAAAAAAAGCACTTGTATGAGGATGTGTGTATTTGATTGGGCCGTAGTAAAAAAGTGCTTTGAGTGCAGTTACAGTAGAAAAGCAGTTTATAAGTAGCAGTCCATTTACTTCAGCTTATCCAATTTATTTGTTAAAGATGTAAAATATCAGTAACTTCCTACGGTAACCAAAGATTTACTTGCTACCGGATAGTTTTTTGGGTTTTTTTGTTTTGTTTATTTTATTTTATTTTTTTACAGAGGAAAGGAAAACCACCACATACATTCAAAACAATACTTGGCAGGTGGTTGGATGATTGTACGAGTTGTCTATCACACCATACAGTGGGCTAACTTAAAACTGATCGGTCGCAAGGACCTCGATCACCGTCTGTGCGACTGTCCACGCTGATTGCATCTCTTAGGCAACTGTTGCTGTTTTTTTAAAGAAAACTTGCACCTAAAAAAAGATACTTGCAGGAAAGCACGTTCACATAACTGCTTGGCAGGTGACTGGACAAACCAGCTATTATATCTCACTTATAACATGCTCAGAGCTGCATGTTTCAGGTGTTGGCCAGTAGTTTCTCATGGAACACTGCTTGGTGAGTAACTGACTGCTTGGCTACAAGTGCTTAGCTTGAAATCTGGAGAGACTGATTCTCTTGTGATTGTGATCTCATGAATTGTGCAAGAATCCCATTGCCTGGCAAGGCTGCTGACAAGTCTCTTTTAAACTAAAAAGTGGCCCTAGGAAAAGGTCCCGCAAGTGCAAACACACACAGCATGATGCAGGCTTTGGAGGATTACTAAATGCCAGCCTTGTCAGCCTCTTTCAGATTCATCTGATTGAACTCTTCATGCCTCATTAGGTTGTTTTAGCAAACTGACAATGACTGACAGGTTAACGGTCCAAAGGTTCATTTTGCATGGGAAAGACACCTGACGGGTTAGAAATCCAGAGGATGAGTTCATACAAATCACAGGGAATAAATTAAGCCTTCACAGTGGAGTGCACTGTGGAGCATATAAACAGTGCAAAAATAATTATTTCAATTACATCCATGCACAATTTTTTAAAAAGAAGTCAATTTAATGTTTTGGGTTTTTTTTTTAAAGAGTGACTAAGAGGCAGCCCTTTTCGATTTCTCTGCTTTATCTATGAACATTACTTTTGCAGTCTATTCTCATGATCAGAGCAGGAACTTTGAGATCTAGAGAGAGGATGAGAGAGTAAAAGGGGGGAGGAGGGGTATGGGGAAGTGAGAGCTGTTGCCAACTGTGCTAAAGGCCAATGGGGAATGCCAAGTAAAGTTGGAGGAAGAAAGTGACGGCAGCGTATGGGTGGGGTTGCAGCAAGGCAAGGGTGGTGTAAAAATATGGTTACTGGTTCAGACTGAAAGAAGCCTCTGTCAGAAACTTTTAATAAGATGCAAAATTTTAGGAGGGGGGAATGTAATTTTGCACGTTGGATTTCGTAGTCTTCCCTCCGTGAACCTGGAGACGCCTCGAAAAGCTCCCCATCAGCGTTTTAGCAGTAGCTGAGGACCACATTACGATCTGAGAAATCCACCGGCTCCGAACTCGGAAGAGCTTTTTCATGTGCTAAATTCAATCATATCTGCTGTCAGCTGGGCTCTACTTTGGGTGGCAGTTCATTGAGCTCAGCAGCAGTGAAGGTAGAGCTGGCCGCGAAAAGCTGCCGATTAATCTGGAAACGCATTCCTTTTCTTGCTTTGGCACGACTCATTCCATCCCTGTGGGTTTCCGAGGATGTGTCTTCGTTGTGAGTTGAGTCAGTGACAGGTTAAGCGACGCTGTAATGAAACAGTCCTTCACATGTCACATTCAGAACAGGAATTTCCTGAAAAACTATGCCTGCAGCGCACCTACTTTGAAACTCAACTCTGCAAGTTTAGCCTTGAATGGGAGAGTCAGATAACAGATCCGTCCCGTGTTAGGGTTAGAGCTCAAATACATTGAAGGGAACATTAAATCTACAACACTGTGGCATATATACTAAAGAAGCATCATCACCAACTTACTACTTATCAAAAGGTGGCTAACAGCGTGCCACTCTTATTCCAGTAGCACATGCTAGTCCTCAGGCGTGTTGCCAGTTAGGAGTGGAAAACCCCTAAATGGCACTTGAACATGCCAAGTCAGACACTTGGCATGCAACTAGTTAAAGTGGTTTCTAAAGGTTTCAAGGAACTGGCTCCAATTTAGCAACTACTTTTAGTGATCTAATTTTTTTCTGCTTCTGTGCTCGTTGGCTTTCATATTCTCCAAATCACAGTCTATGATCTTGGCATCTTACTGAGATTAGCGTCCACCTCAACAGGTCTCTTATAGTTTGCAGTAGTGTTTCCCATACACAGATTTTCCAAAGGCATGCAGTCCCAGATGTACTGGATTTTCATTTTCACCTATCTGAGAGACACTCATGAATTAACAGTCCCCTCAGTCTTTGTCCTAAAAGTTAAGCTAACCAGCTAGCCCCAGCTGTTTCTGGTTTACATTATTGCCTTATTGGCCAAGGTCCTATCATAGAGGTCCTCAATATTATTCAGCTGCTTGTTCAGAGAGCATCCTCTCCTGCAGTCAGACAAACTTCAGTGTCTGTTAATTTGGTTGGGCACTAGTATGGACAGCCGGGTAACACTGCACAGGTGGAGAACTGATTCATGGGCTCTGCTGCCTGACGCTGCAGAGAACAAAGACTAATCACCACCTGCAGTCCAAGAAGGGGACCTTGGAGTTTGTCAGCAGGATAACAGACTCACTGAGTGGCTGATTACATTAGTCTACATTATCAGTCTCACGCCATTATAATTCTAACTGTGGGATTGTTAAAGTAACTAAGTTATTCCCTGGCTAAAAGTACCCCCAGTTCAGAGTTCCTTCTGTGTTAGTCAACAAGAGCAATAGTCAAAATAGTCAGAAATCATCTTATTCTTAATATCATAGGTTCTGCAAACATACAAATTATGTCTGAATGGTATAGTTAACAAGTGTGAATAAGTGCTGCAGTATGTAGTGCAACAATATTCTCTGCTAGCAATGACACCCGGTGAACTTGACTTTATAGCCAAAAACTGTTCAAAAAATTAACAAAATATCCAAAACATGTCCAGTGTTTATCTGACTTATTGTTGAGCTGTCATCGGTCTTGCAGAACCAGAAGAAACAAGTCAGGGTGGAGCTGGAGGGTGGAGGGTTTCTTACGCTCCATCAAGCCACAGCAGCTGCAGACACAAGCTGGCCTTCCTCTGGGCTGGTATGCTCTGCCCTGTGGAGTGATGTTCTATAAACTCGACCTCATTTCAGGTCCGTCTCCATGGCAGACGTCGCCATGGCCATCATTTAATTACTCTGCACGATAAAACTCAACATCAAGGCCTTCTGTTAAACTGGGATAAGGGGAATGAGAGAGCCCATCTTGAGTGGTGTCTGCTCCTGCTGTGAAGCTGGCCGTTGGCTTAAGCGTCGCTTGGCGGGCACAGTGCCCTGGGCACAGCTGCAAGACGGCTGCCAAGGGACTCCTGACTCGAGTAACTGAGTGCGCCAAGCACGCCACCTGGGCACTATCCGTTACAGTGGGGCGCTGTTTACACAGGAGGACTGAAGTACCAAGGGAGTGTAAATGTTTAGCATGTTAGTGTGTTTGTGTACATTTGTGCTTGAACAGCTAAGTGTTTGAGATGGAAAGCAGGTTGAAGAGGCAGATGATTGGTCTTTGCATCACTGTAAACAAATCACCATCACTCTCATTAAGGTTTGGAGTTCAAGAAGCCCACTGCTTCTTAGCTGACAAAAGTTTGGCAGAGAACACCTTTATCTGGATTTCTTTTCTGTCTCTGCAAGGTCCAAGGTAAAATTTCTTCTGCCTCACAGCCTGACGGAAAAGCGCAAATAGATGTTGCTGATGAAATTAAAACTGAACAATACAATCAGTTCCAGATGCAACTGTTGTATTCTGAGGTTTTCTTCTTCCATGGTGGCCTCCTCTTCACGCTCCTCTCACTAGTTAATTGCAGCACTGCCACATGGATGCCATGACGCCAGCCTGTGGGTTGTTATTACCTCTGCCCTGTCATTAGCTCTGGCACTGTACTGAGTTAAAGCCCGGAAAGAACTGCAGCTCACAGGGGACACAATGAGGATCAGTGTTGTCACATTCCCCACAATCACAGTTAACATCACCGACAGCAAGAAGCCCAGCTTTCCTAACACTCACACTCTTGCCAAAGAATTGTGAACCCCGATAACATGACTTAAGGGGCAGGAAAAAGAAATGGATCCTTTGCATCTTCCTCTCAGACAGTAATTTCTTTCTAGAACAAGATTACATATAATTGCCTGAGGGGAATCCAAATATTTAAATTGATAGGTGTTGACAGATTATAAATAAAG
>VUQG01010369.1:56357-66870 GCA_015106755.1 Etia nguti | reverse complement strand
CCCCCCGCCCACCAGCAGCAGCTGCTACTGCAATAGGACCCCATTGAAGAAAGCATTTCCAAGTGTGAGTGTTTATCGGTTACAAATCCAATTAAAATCCAACCTTGACCTTTTTTCTAGTTTGCGGTTTCATTTACCTTTGATGTCCCGGTGTACAATCATGTTGCTGTGCAGGTAGGAGACTCCTTGGAGGATCTGCCTGGTGTATCTCTTCGTCACCTTCTCCGTCAGGGCCCCGTAGGCTTTTAGCTGGTCTTTTATCGAGCCCTAGAGAGACAAACGGAAAGCCTGTGAGCGAATGAATGGATGGGACGGACACGCACTTGGGAAATTAGAGACAAATCTACATACACTTATTTTTCTGGAAAACATGGGTGTTCCAGCTAATTTGTTTGGGTTTTTTTTGTGAAAGCAGCCTCTAAGCCAATTCTCAAGTCCAAAAACCAAGAATGTAAGCGTATAACGTGCTGACAGAAGTCTGTTTACTGACTTTGAGTCTAAACTGCACCAGTGAGCTGCATTTCCTTCAATTTCCTGTTTTCCGCTCCTCCTGGGGACACGGCAGGAGCTAAGACCTGATCCTGTAACACCTGTGACGCACTCTTGGACTCGCGGTGAAAACAAAACCCTCTGCCTCCTCACTTTCCGCTGTCAACGGGACACCTTAGGAGCTCTCAGGGTCTCTCCGAGGGACACACGGCCCTCCCTCCCTTAGGCCACTAAAGTGTTATCGGTCAGGCGCAGCAGTGAAGCCGTGCCACGCAGCCACACAAAAGCTTGGCTCTGTCACCTCCTGTCTTGCTTCTGCCAACTCTGGTGAAACATAAACATTTCCAATTTCCAGACAATGTGTGACTAAGACACTCAGCGTCTCTGGGAAATAAAAAAAAATAGCTCAGGAAATATTAAAAACAGGCTCGGGGACAGGGTCCGCAGGCGACAGTAGCTCATTAAAGTTGCTCATTTAGGGAGAATATGATCTCATAAAATGAGCTGTTCTGCTGACATCAACCGCGCGGAGGACATGTTTGTTGACAGCTGGTGACATTTCTAAATAGATTCTAGCAGATGTGGCTGGTAAGGGTTTGATTTTAATGTTTGTTATAAAATGTCTCAGTACCTATCTTTACAGCCAAACCAAGTCCGGCGCGCACATTCTCAGACGTTAACTGTTCTTTCAAAATTTAAGGGCTGCTCGAGTGTGATTAAATTTACTTAAAATGTCCCGCAGAATACGCACCCCGGGCATGAACTCGACGAAAATGGTGAGTTTCCTCTGGTCGAGGTCCCGAAGGCAGCCGTAGTACTGCACAATCCTCTCGTGACGCAGATTCTTCAGCAGCTGAATCTCACACTCTAGAGCATTCACTTCCTGCAAGAAAAAAAAACAAAGTTAGAGTCTTCAATTTATTAAAAAAAACGCCTTATGCCACCAAATACATGCAAATCCAAACAGTTTCGAAATATTTCCCCTCACCTTGCTCGTTTCTTGACAGTCGGGATCAAACGGCACCTGCTTGGCGGCCAGCTCGCGGCCTGTGTCGGCATCGTAGCAGAGGTAGACCTCCCCGAACGCTCCTCGCCCCAGCAGCTTTCCTTGTCTCCAGTTGACTGGCGCCCGAGGTGCTGCAGAAATGAAACAGCAGACTATGAAACCCCCCCTCAGTAATTAATTTTGTTGCTAAGCCTCCTAAGACAGGCAGCTTCTCTGTGATATACTGATCTGAGAACATGTTTTTTAAAAAAAAAAACACAAAACTAAAGCATGCGTCAAAAATCCACCGCTCACACATCAACTTCACCGAGACCAGACGTGGAGTGCACCGCAATTTGTTAAATCACTCCCACTGCAGACCCTTCTTACAGTGGGGAAAACCCAGATATCACACAGTCAAGCAGTGGAACCGCAACCCACCGACACACACACACAAACTGTGAAAGCCTAGAAAGCTCATCTGCACGGCTCCCATCTTCTCAGGCCCAGACTCCAGGACTTTGTTTTGGAACTAGCAGGCTTCTCTGTGGCTGCGTTAGAATGTTTGGTCGCGCGTGGGTGAGACGGACACGAGAGACAGACACATCGACCACAGACTTATGAGCCAAGCTTTGGTATTATGATGAAGACAGTTTCTGGGCAGGATGTATAGACTAAATGAGGACAGATGTGATTAGTGAGCCCGTGAAACGGCTTAATTTGGACGATGAAGGGGGGATTTCGTCCTGCTGTGACATACAGTACGACAACTGTACATTACCTCTACTCCCATTGATATTCATTATACTGTATAATACATCTGTTTAAGGAAGATACCACCCTGAAATAATGGAATTGCAAAAGTTTTACCTTGAATCATTGAAATCAGTCATTCCACTGTTTAAATTAGGAACCATCTGATCAAAGTGGAAGTGAACAAGGCCGCAAACGCGACAATCAACAGTTTAGTCAACAGATAGTTATGTGGAAGCTGTTTTTCTCACATTTCTCAGTCACTTTCACGCTGAAATACTCCCAGTTTCAGCCTCTCAGCTGTGAGGATTTTCTGCTTTTCTCTGTTTTATGCGATCGAGGATGCAAATATGGTATATTTCTTTACTAGTGGCCGCTTAGTTTTCAAAGATTAAATGCCTAATATTTAATCAAGACAATAATCAGCACCTGTCCACTAACAGTTGGATTGCCCGTGTCCATTTTTTGTATTTATCTTGAGGTCATCGATGGCAATTGGTCACATGAGCCAAATACACAAATACAGAACGTTTATTTATTATTTTACAGGCTCGAGCACACGTTCCTTCACTTACACTTGGCTGTGCCTCGCTGGGAGCTTTTGCCCAGTGAGCGCAGGTCGCTGTACTGCAGCGTGCTGTCTCCATTATAGCTTCGAGTGCGGCTGGAGGGAACCAGCTGAAAAAGGTTCTCCTGTGGCATGAAGCTCCGCGGAAGTGTCCTACGTCCTGAAAACACATAAACGAACATAATCAGACTTGTCATACACTTTACTCTTGATTGCATTGTGAATCTGTTTTCACACAGTTAACTTCACAGGTGCAGTGCAGAAAGTCAGCTCTTGGCCGAGACTTGAGGCCAGCCAGAGCAGAGTGCCTTTCGCCACTCCATCCCACTTCCCTTCAGACAGGAAGCAGGGCGCTGTGTTTTTATACAAGCTTGGGTTCACCGCAGGGAAACGTAAATCACTGCTAGCCAAGGTTAGCCTCTGAGTAAGCAATTACTAGCAGCTGCCTGAAACAGCGAGCCAGCAGTTCGTGTAATAAATCTCCACGAGGTGCAAAGAAACTCTCTAAAAGAGGAGAATAATATTTCAAAATATCTTGTTTGAAAGTAAGAAATATGCATCTGAAGTTAGAAGACTGCGACCACACTGCAGGACAAAGAGTGGTCTGTGTCCGTGTTGTTCTTTAGACATTTGTTCTGTTGTTATTTCTGTGTAACAGCGCTGTTGCAATTGTTCAAGCAAAGCTGCTTTCTTACTATCTCCGTAATCCTTGCTGCGATTTGGCAACTGGAACTGGCGTGGGAAAGTCCCTCCTTTTCCATGACGACCTGAAAAGAGAGCATTGAGGCAGAGAGAGGTGTCAGGAAGCAAAATAATTCAAGCCTCGATGATTTGTCTCGCATTAAACGCCAAAATTACAGAAACAACGCTTCTGGATTCCCAGTTATGTGTTTATCCACTTCTTAAGTCTAATAATGGCGGTTTAATTGCCTGTCAGGGCACTCAGACACTGCCTTCCCTTTTTTGCTCATCCCTGATGTGTCAAATCAAGCTGTGAAGCAGCAGAATGGAACGCGGCTCTTTGCACGCTAAACGGGGCCGTTGTTGTTGTCGCCTCCCTGCAGCCAATCCAGAAACTGAAAGCAGCTTGCGTGTGCTAGCTTAGCATTAGCTCTGAACAGTGGAGCAGTAACTAAAGCCGGGGGGTGGGGGGGCTGACGCATGAGAGCACTGACACCCCCCCCCCTCTCACAGCAAACACACAATAAACGGAGAGGAGCGGAGCCACTTGGAATTGAAAGCAGCTGTTCTGTCAGATGACTGCCTCCCCTCATGCTGTTTTTGTGGCTGTATCCCATGGATACCGGAGTTATTTTTTGTGTTTGGCAGAGTGGGATGGAGAGGAAAAATCTACTCACAGGGAATGGTAAACAAATACTGTAGCCCTCAGCAGAAGGGCCACACAGCTTTACATCTGGGAGGGTGGTGCGTGTGTGTGCATGCACGTGCTTGCGTACCCAAGTGGGTCTTCAAGTTCTGCTGCAGCTACAGTATGACGTTCCCTCATCGGCACAGACAATGTGCAGAACTCCCTTTTTTCATTTACAGCATGGGGGGAGGTGAAAGAGGAAAGAGAAATGGCCAGATTGAGAGAACCAATGCAGCTTCTCTGTTCACGAGGGCTAGTGTGGCTTTATCTCTCATCCTGCTTCATTTGATCTGCCTTCTGAAGGAAAAGAGGACAGACTGGGACCCCAGGGACGGACACGAGAAGAGAGGGGAAGTGATCACGCTGCGGCAGGGCAGCAACATCTATTAAGAGTGGAGTTTGGGATGAGAGATAAGATGGGATGAGGTAAAACAGAAAAAGGCAGTGAATAGAGGGGACCGCACAGGGGGAGTGTAGGGAAGAGACGCAGTACTATCTTACTTCACCACCTCATCAGACTTAAGAAACACAACCGAGAATCACCACAACCCACTGTTCATTTTGAGTATATACACGTGCAGATAAAACCCTCAAATAATATAATCTCCACTTTCATTAGCATCCTCCTCAAGGAGAAACATTTTAGATAAGCAATAGAGCCTCTCCTGTAAAACTGACTGTGGAGCTATAAGAACCACAGGAAAAAGTAAGAACAGACAAAGCTTCCGAATAACGAACACGCTTTTTTACACCTCTCTTTTGTTTGGCAGCTGAGGGCTGAGAAAAAGACATTTTTAGAACTGGAGAGAAACTGCTGCAAGATTTGTCCCCTCTTACCTTTGTATTCGAAGTTGAGGTTCAGGTAATTATTGTCACGGGTGTTCTGTGAGTAAGGAGGGCTGAAATGACAGAAAGCAAGGAGGGAAAGTTTAAAAAAAAATAAATAAAAAAATCGCTCTTTTAGTTGCTCATTTCCCCTTATCTTCAAACAAAGTCTGGCTACAGCTGCTGGCCTGAAACTTCAGAATGGGGCTCGACTGCAAAGCGGCACAAAATGCGGGGAATGGCTTTTGTATTCAAACTACTTTCCTGTCACTCACAGCTGATGTAAAACAACAAAGTGGCAAAATTAGAAAAGTTGAGCTCTAAGGCAGGAACATTTCTGCACTCACAAAGCCAAACTGCTCGCCACTGAACTAGCAGCGATATGATATATATCACTAAATGTCTGCATGTGCATCCAACCTCTCACCCTCCCTGGCCATTTCCAACAAGCCCCGTCCCGACGAACCGACAGAGAGTGACGTCTCTGTTGACCGCAGGGCGGCGCGGGGCCACGAGACCCCTGGATAAGGGGCACGCATGCCCGTTCGCAGGGAAAAGTTCCATGCACTCGTTTCCTGCCATTGTTCTGCAGCCTGGAGCCCTGATAAGCCTCGTGCAGGTAGAACTGTTTCCATCCTGCTCTCTCTCTCTCTGTCAGCCCCACGCTCGCTTGCTTTTATTCTCCCTTTGATTCAAATTCACTCTTTTCTCTCCTCAGCCTTTCCCACTTTACTCTCACTCTTTCGCCACTTCTCATTTTCTGGCTCAGTTTTTCCAGCATGTTGCTCGCTCACTTTCTCACATCTCCCACTCAGTCTCTGTTTCTGTCGGTCTCTCGCGTGCTCTCTCTCTCTCGCTCTCGTGATAACAGAGGAATCCAGGCGTCCAGATAAGAGTTCTGTCGCTATGGCAACAGCAAAGTGACACGATTCCTTTTCGACACAGACAAGCGGAGGAAGGGTCGCAGGGAAGCTACGCTGGTCTTTAGCACATTTACAAACTTAGCTAAAAGCCTCTGGCTGTTGCAACACAGACGCTCACATCCAAGTGTGTACACAAGCACTCTGTGATACAAACCATGTCTCGCATCTCTGTAAACAAGGACGTGTACATATATTACAGATTAATGAAGGAATCCGTGTCTCTCAGTTTATATGTGGCTCACAACCTCGTCCGATCTACTTAACAGCTGCGTTCTACTACAAGCTCAATCCATGTGAGCCATTTAGGGAACATCGATAAATTGTAGCTCCTACTGATAGCGTGAATTTAAGACGTTTAGGGAACATCAGCAACTTATAGAATCTACCGACTTTCTGCAGACATCTGGGGAACACTGTTTAGCCTCTGACATCAACCAATAACCTACAAATGAGGTGTTTATCGTAATGATATGTTAAGTGCAGCTACAGAAAATAACCTTTATCACACACTCGCCAATGTGCATGACTACAGTCATGTGGTTTGTGACCAATGTGCATGACTAGAGGCACACATTTAAGAAAATGCATTAGAACCTGTGGGAAAAAAGTTGCAGTAAACTTCGAGCACACTGGTTTAAAAAATAAAAAAAAACCAAAACAAAAGTAAAGAAGAAGAAAGAATTCAAGCCTGCTTATATCAGCTGAAAACAGCTCGTCTCATTGACAACCTACATCAGCTTATAGTTCCCCGCTTCCCCTGAAACCCACCACCCACTACACCTCGGCCTTTTTATGCTCTTCATCTCACTGATTGCCTTTTGTTCTGTACCAGCAGCCTTATCCTCTCCATGTATGGCAGAGCCACACCGCTATAAACTGAAGTGATCCTGACATCCCTCACATCAAATCGTTAGTGAATGTAGCACCACTACATTGTGCGAGTCTGATATCTTTATGTCTCTCCTAACCTACTAGCCATTCTCGTCACTGAGATGTTTACATCAAAGCAGGCTTGAATCCGTGCACATTCTTGAGTAGCCGCTGTATAAATCCACAACGACGACGGCTATAAATCACTCGCTCCATGATGACTCACCTGTCCAGTGCTTGATCTATTGATTGACAGCTGCTCGACAGCGAGTTGTCTGCACTCCCAAAGGGATCCAGCATCTGACAGATACAATGACACAAGGAGACCGAGGGTCACGGAGCATGCAATCATACAGGGGAGAGCATACCAAGCAGTGCGGGTGGAGTTGTGCTTATTACTGTGTCACAATGTAAAAATTTGAAGGGGGTTGAATAATGTCTGACATCTTCTTTAAAAACTGCACAGAAATGTTATATGTGGCTATATAGCCTTGTAAAATCAAACTAGTGCTAGCACTGCTGCTGCTGCTAACAATACAAAGCAATCCAGTACACGAGCAGAGTAAACAATGAGTCACCAAAGACTGTTCAGATGATTAAAATCTCAACAAAAACAGTTCTGCTCAAGAGTTCAGCCTTCCAGTCAAGCACTCAAAATATTTCAGAACTATGTTAGTTTATGGTAGAATAATCTATGAAAACAGCCAACATCGGTCATTTCAGTGTATTAACTGCAATAAATTCATTACATTTGGTTGAATAAATGTCAACCTGCCAAAGACATCAAAAAGATCTTTTCTTTGAAGTCTATTCGAACTTTTTACGCCAAGCAACAATGCATAAAGCATTTATTCTGCTGATGGACTCTTACACTTTGGTCTGGGTTTTCTGGGATGAACTCCCCTTCACTGTGGATGCTGGTGTAGGAGCCCTGGCGGGCGATCTGCTGCTGCTCCTCAGGGACGCTGCCTGGCGGCGGGGACGTCCGACCTGTGTGGAGGGAACCTGAAAGTGACGAAAAGAAGCACCAGGGGCGGCCAATAAAAGAGAGGGGAATGAAACAATTAAAGTTGAGCAGATGAGAAATGCAAGAGGTGGAAGGGGGGAGGTAAATGAGAGCGAGAGGAGAAATTGAGGAGGAGTGGAGGGAGTGCGGGAAGATGAAGAGATGGGAACGAGGGGCAGAGGGGAGAAAACGGCGTCACAGTGTTATTCATGGGTACGAGTTCAGCAGTGCCAGGAAGGCAAGTAATGATTTACTAAACTACACTGCTGCCACCTCTAACCTCAATTACTGTGACGAATGCTCTCCTGGCTGAGCTGCGGCGGAGACTGAGCGCTCGTCCTTGTCACGGTAAAAAGATCTACTGAAACTATCACAGACTGGGCTGACGGGAATACTGAAACAGCGCAGAGAGGCTAAAAGGCACTAAGACGAATAGAAATGTTGGAAATACGATCAAAGTCTTGTTGACTGAAGGCTGCAAATTACAACTACTTTGTCTCGACTGTTCAGCTTTTCTGCCTCTTTCCCCTTCACTCCGCAGTCTGCTCTCATACGTCATCAAGGTACCCGGGTTCACATCACGTCTTCACTCAGCCGTACACCGTGACCGTTCTCCCGTCACCTCTCATCTGCCGCTACTCTCCTATCTCGGCCCGTTCGTCTCGTCTCGCACTCGTGCCTCGCTGGCAGGGAGGAAAACTGATCGAGGGCCGATAATTCTGGACGATTTATGCGCTTGCGGCCACATGACGAAGATAGGCTCACAAGAGCGATCACAAAGGGTTCTCAGCTGCTATGCAAAGATGCAAACGTGATGGCAGGAGCGAGCACCGGTTTGATTCTGAGCGTGTCTGAGGCCGAGATATGACCGAAACGCTGACCTTTCTGGACAGAGCTGATATTAAAATAAACCAAACATGCCTGGGGACGAGGGGAGGGGGACCACGAAGTGCGACGTGACAAGAAAAGATTTTTTTTGTGTACAGTTTTAGATGAGAAGACAGAAACTGCTCTCATGCATGTGCTACTATATATTTATACACCTTAACATCTAAATATGGTCACAGTTAACATGACAAAGAGCTAATAGGCCAAAGACAGCAGCCAGACAGTTGCTTAGCATGAGTGCAGGTGTTTGTCCTTGCTTTGACATGACGAGTCCTTGGCTGCTTTCACCTCCAGTTCGCATTTTCTACTCCGACAAAGCGCGCGCCCCATCTTTTCCATTAACATTCCTGCGACTTTGACGGCAGTCTGCTTCGTCAGGTGACACTGACAAGTCATCCTTGAGGCTTTTGCACATGATTGAGAAACCTTTGCATCAGCAGAGTGCTTTTCTGCCTCCTCTCACATTTATAAACTAATGAAAACAGAATAAAAACACTTTTTTTTTTTATAACATGGAAGCTCACCTGTTGAGTGTTTGCGCACCCTCTCCGAGCCCTTTAGCAAGGAGCCCTTCAAATCTCCCAGTGACCTCGATGACTTCATCTCGCTCTGTTTGTCCCTGCTGTTCACCTGTAGGTACTGGAAACACAGGAAGTAGGAGAGAGTGAAAAAAGAGAACCCGCTCAGCGGTGGAAGGGAGGACAGCATTACCTGATTGTTCAGTTACATCACCGTGTGTGTGGAAGTGGTTTGTTTCCTCATTTTCCCCCCCCCAAAAAAAGAAAAGAAAAAAAAACCTAGAAGGATGACTTCATTCACCTTTGTTCCGACTAACTGCCCACAAGTGAGCATCTTAAAAACTCACATGGTTGTTTTTAGGAGTCTTTAGCAGTATCCTGAGCAGCCCGTTGGTCCCCGAACTGCAGCCCAGCGTCAGCACCGCCTGATCCAGGTCCTCCTGCGTCTTCAGGGGCAGCAGCAGCTGATAGGACAAGAAAACACAGTGCATGAGCGTCCATTCTCTATTGTTCAGTAACAAGAGCACGTGAATGCAGCAGCACATGTATGACATCAAGGGTTTCACAAAAAAAGCATGTAAATAAACAAGGCTTTTCTTGGATCTTGACAGCTTGAGAAAACAAATCTAACTCCACTTCGAGGACACATGCATACTGCAGTGCATACTGCAGGATCATCACGAACAACAACAACAGTTAAAACTGTAACACACCAGCTACATGAGTCATTCTCTTACCTCTTTCTCCATGAAGAACATGTCCATCTGCTGGCCAAAGGCCTCGGTCACTTTCTGCAGCAGCTCTTTGATCTTCAGCGGCCTCTGAAACAGGATGATTCTGGAAAAAGGAGAACGCCCGCGGGGTCAGAGGTGGGAGAAAGACGGTCATGTTGTGTCTGGCTGCAGCTGAGCTGACAGCCTGCTGGCTACTGGTTTGCAGCATTAGCTTGCACCTGATAAATCTGTAAGAACCCGTTTTCGTTTATTTTACGGCAGCGGGAAACAGAAGATAAACGGACGGGGGTCAGCAGGGTCGAGGAGAGGAGTGAGCCGAGCCACCGAAATTCTAAGAGGGCATTAATCAGTGCAGTGAAAACAGAAAGCGCAGACATACTCTCCACTTGCATGTCTGTGCTTATCTACTGTAAGCCTACGTGTATGCCCGTCCGAGACCGACCTTATCAGCAAAAGTCTTGTGGTGAGTGTATATATGAGACGCATGTGTGTTTGGAAAACTTTACATGCATGAGTGTGCTTCCCAATCAGTGTGTGCATCGGCCACTGTTTCAACACCACTGGGCCTCTCCGCTAAGCCAGGAC
>VUQG01010369.1:4344-42237 GCA_015106755.1 Etia nguti | reverse complement strand
GGAAGACACCCCCCCCCCCCCCACCCCCCCAAAACAATTCAAACTTAGTGCAAAATAAGCAATCTGAAAATAACTGCCTTTTCTTTCCCTATTTTTTTTTTTACACTTTGCTTTTATATGTGTTGTTTTTCTCTGCGCTGTTCCTGCCAGAGGAAGTGCGAGAGGTGTGTATATTCCCAGTAAGCAAGCATGTTTCTGTAGGTACACAGCGCAGCCTAAAGCAACTCGCTTTCAAACGCTACTCACCCATGTTTACTGTCATCATCAGGAAGTGGCCCTGTTGAACTCGAGCACGGAGCTCAACTTCTCTCTGCTGCTGAAGACTTCACCCTGAGAGTGAGGCACAAAAAAAAAATTTAAAAAGGTTTCAACATCCAAGAACTGTGCCATTTTCTTTCAGCGAGGCGCGCATTATTTCTGAGAGTGCACAAAAACAATGACAAAACAGGACGCAGGTGGTAGTATCAACACAACGCTTTATTTTTTACGATGGTGTCACTGCTTGTGTTTTTTTATTTGCTCTTTTTTTCATTTAAACTGGTCCCCTGAGATTGACATATCCTCTACTCTGAAAAATAGCATGAAAGCCATTAGTCATAGTCCCGTGAATGCCCCCGGTGTGTGTTTACTGCCACCGCAAAAACTGCAAGACGGCATCAGTGAAGGAATCCCTCAGCGTTTGGTGATGAGGGCACCGCATGCCCTTGAGATGCGGCGCGGAAGCGGCGAGGCAGGCGCGTGGGTTCGCCCAAACACCTGCCGCAAGTAAAGACCTTGAGAATTTCCAAAACAAAGTAGGTGAACACCGAGCAGAGAATCTGTACTCGCATCCGTATTTTGTGAAAAACTGATTTTGTCCGGGGGGGTAATGCATGCTTTCTGCAGATCTAAATCCAAATACATTTATCTCACATTGTTCGTACGGCCACTGAAGCATTCCCCTTAAACGCACCGTTTATATATCCTCAAACGGGCAAATATATCTCATGCAAAGACTGCAGGAAGCATTTGTTTGCTTCCCGCAAAAAAAAAAGAGGAACAGGAACTACCGCCTCAGCTGCAGTATACAGTGTTGTGGTATTTGAATATTTGTATTCCCCATTACAGCATCAATCACAGAGCCATAGAAGGTATTGTGCACACTTCAAAAATCCACAAAAGGTCAAGACCTTTTTAAACCTATGTTTACATCCATTTAAAAACAGCCTGCAGTTTGATGAAAAGCAACTGTGCTCAAACGTAACGAGATATTATTTTTAGTAAATGCTAAAATATACTTCTATCAGTGATTGCTAGCTACATGTGAAATTCAATCTTAATTGAAGCTTAGATTGCAAATGTTGGCCACATATTACCTATCCTAACAGCTCTGGGTGTTTAGATGAAACAAAACTACAAGTTCTTCTTGCAATAGAGGGTTAAAAGGTTCTTATGGCTGAGCGATCGGAGGCATAGCTGCTAATGGCTGCTCGTTGCTACACACAGACAACACAAAAATCACAGCTACTGTTGTCAGTGGCTACAGTCTAACACTCACACGGTCACCGGTGACACACTTGATGGCAGTTTTGGCTAAAATTCCTGAGTAATGCTGCTCCAGTTCCTTGCAGTGAACTCAGCAATCGCATGGTTAACTACACGGTCCAGCTCAAAGGCAGATCACCACAGTGAAGAGACGAGCTAATACAGGAAACAAAATAGCAAACACCAGTCACAGAAGGAAATGAAAACATAAAAGAAATCCAGCGAAATTTAAAGGACGAGAGTACACCGTCAACAAATTTATGACACTAACTCTCAGAAAACACCACAAAAAAAAAAGCTTCCAGAGAGAAAAATACAAACACTCCTCAGATATTTTGAATTTTTCCTCCTCTCTGGATATCTCCTGTGTCTGTGTCACACTTGTGCTCATGTGTTTTCACCTACACCAAAGTCTGTGTTACCCCCAAACACTCAGCCCAGATAAATGCTCCGGCGTGCCTGCAGAGACACAAACACTTTCTCTTTGTGTCAGCCAGAAAACTTTTCATAAAAGCAATAAAAAGCGGCCACTGGAGCAATTTACAGCCTGAGGGGTAGAGTCACAGGGCGCCAACAGAGTTTGAACAAGGGAGCAGACAGGGTACTGCTGTCAGTGCACTCGCATCACACGAGCTAAAAAGCTGGAAAGCTGAAACTTAAAGGAAATGCGGAAGAGCAAGGGTGCTCTAAATGTGTTGTGATATGAGCGTTAAATTTGGCTGAATTCACTGGATAATACGATTGCAAAGAACTAATATATTCAGTGTGTTTAGTACATCTGGTATAAAGACGAGGAGCGTTATTAGGAAAGCGAACACGAGCAAAGCTCTGCTTGTACGGTGCCGTTGACCGCGCATGAAAGGGATGATGAGCCACGAGACAGGTGGTCTCCTAACACCACGTCGCCCAGTCTGTTGATGCCACACACAAACGCACACACACACACGGGAACAGAACAGCCTCTGTCTTCTGCCAGCAAGTCACCAGATGGGCCATCTGCTTCCCTCCTCTGCCCAGCATGACGCCAGGCTAGTGGTACCCACTGATCGCAAGCCCAGTTCTCCACACACTTCTTGGCAGGCGGGCAATATGACAGCCCCGCTTGTTGAAGATCAAATGCTAATCGCCGCTCGCTCTTGTTGCTCAGCAGCCACATGTCTTACGAGAGAGGACTGTCAAGTCTGTGCGCTAGATGGTCTGTGAGGAAAAGCATGCATCGAGCCTGCAAATGCTCCAGAAGTGTCTGAAACACTGTGACGCACTCCACCGTCAAGATATGGAGAGAGAGAGAACTTCTTTTTTTTTTTCTTTTTCAAATCAGCAGTCAGACAGGCTAATGTTTCACTGGCAGATACTTCTCCTTTGTCACTACATAAGAGGACGGCGCTTTGTAGAGAAATGACAAAGCAGAGCCAAACTCCTCAAACCACACGCCACAAGTTTTTATTTTGCATTTTAATTTTAAAAGGGCATTACAACCAACACCATGCAGGTCAGCGTGTACATGGTTGTGAGCATGTCAACTCACCTTCTACAGGTCTATGACATCACTCTCCAAATAACTAAATGGGCCACGTCTCTGAGGGAAACACCCTCCTAATTTAGACTAGAGAAAGTGGGAGGTCTGTTCTCCAGCTGCCTGATAGCCAAAGCAGCATGATCTCATATGTGACATCACTCTTGACATGGAGTCCCAGAGAAATCACCATTTCAGAGGTCCACTCTAGATTTTATTTTATTTATTTATTTATTTTTTTTTTTGAGGGGGGTGACTGCTGGGATTCCACTCCCCAACAACCACAGACCAAGAAATGGATCCACAGACATCAGAAGAGGAATTGATCAGTGATGAGATATAGGAACGTTGTGGCAGTGTACCTATAGAAGATATGCAAAGCACCAGGCTATTCTAGTCCCTTTTATTCTTCCTGTAATACTTCTCATCATACAGTCAGCTCAGCTCAGCTTGAAGAATGGAAACGGGGAGAAAGAGACATCCAAAGATAACACACACCGTTAAACCCAAATACCTCTGCGATTTCCGATCCGTTTTTTCCTTCAGTTCCAACAACGCTTGATATGAAAAACGTGAAACCACTTATGTTGTGCAAGTAATCACAGTGACACCAGCTAATACAGGCAAGATGTTACAGGCAGTGATGAATTACACATTCAAGTTTCAGGACTCTCCTAAATGATTTCCAAATCATGTGGGAGTTATTGGAAGCCAACGGATCTGCAACGGTGGACAAAATACATCCAAAGTCCTGTTACAGTGTAGCAACTACCTGTTATAACAAAATCAAAGGTCGTAATGGAGGTCGCTGCATCCAAAATAAGATTAAAACAAACATCTTTTACTGTTAATGAAACCGTTCAATGCATCGCAAGCCTGACATCATAATACCCGGTGGACTGTCTGAATTGCAACTCCCGCAGGAAGTGCAGGGTGATTAAGCGAGACGTGGCTATTTAGGTGACTTACGCTTTTTAAAAAGGTCAGCAGCAGGGGTGTCCTGTCTGCTAAACGCTTGCCAAGATTGTGTTGTGGCCACCCCGCATGAGTCAGAGGGTTACGCTTGCTGATTCTGGGAAGTAAGACAATACCTTATGTCCTATTGCTCAATAAGCCCACTGAGGGATTTCTATGCAGGGACACAGTTGAGGACCTCTGGGTGGTGGAAGACACGTGTGGGTGGGAGAATGTCATTCTGTGTGGGGCCTAAGAACTCTTTATCATAACCTTGGTTCCCCTTTCTTTGTCTCAGGAGAGTTATTGCTGAGAAGAGATCTAAGCCCTTTAGTGGAACAACAGGCTTAATGATCGTGTCCTACAGCACATCAAGAGGATTTTTCCTGTCCTCCAGCACTAAATCTACAGTTTATTTCAAATAAAGGAAATTTCCCGTCGGCTGTTAAGCCATTATTTATACATCTGTGTCTTTTGTTTCAACTGTAAATGCATGTTCAGTTAGAGACGCTGCACTGCAAGGTCAATGGCTAAACGTGTCTCTTTGTACAAATGAGTGCTATAGGTTTATTAAGAGGGAAAATAAAGGGGAAATCACCAACTATGAACCCCCCCCCCAAAAAAAACAATAAATATAATCAGTATCTAAAAATATGCATTTAGGAAAAAACAAAACAGCAAATCCTCAAGAGGGATGGGCTGGAACCACAGACAAAAAAAAGAAAAAAAAGAAAAAAGGGTGTCGTTTCTGGTATGGAAAAATGAAGCTATTGCAGAGAGTGCCTTAAACCTGAATTCTCTCTGAAGGGCCACCAGAAGGAGATGGCTGTGGTCACCCAGTCTTATAGAAATCTGTAGAAAACAGCTCTTTGCTCTTTGTCTTGACCTCTTTAAACACTTTGTTGTTGAGCTCATGGGGTCAGTCGTTCATTTTTGGGTCAAAAAGTAATTTTTTTTAAAATAAATGTCATCTAACTCATCAAGCGAAGTTTTAACTTTTCTGGTAACATGTCTCTTCATTGAGTAAAAAAGACATTTGTGATTACCAGATTTTGCATGCAACACCTTGGGTGATCCTTGCAGATTTTATGCAGCACCACCTTTTAAAAGTTTTGTTTTAACCTGCGAAACCTGCTTTCCCTCCATCCTACACAGGAATGCACTGATTGTGAAATTCTAGGCAGACACCAAAGCTTAAAATAGAAATCTGGCCAACAGTCAACGTCGATATCGCCATCTTTGTTTATTCTACTTCAGTAATTATGAAATCGCTCACTTTGTTCCAGAAGGACTAATAGATTTTCATTGTATGAAAGAATATCACTGTTCTAAAGTCGTGCAGCCCTTCATCACACCATCTCGGAACATTCAACTAGGGCAAAACTGATGTAACGCAACAGATAACAGATGATGTGCATGGTTAAAATGATATGCTAACCAACCGAAAGCTAACATACCATTTTTACCATGCAGAGTCAACATTATATCAATTTCCTAAAGCCAAATTTCTTGACACTGTCAGTTTTCAATGGTATAAAAGAGACATTACCAGCAAACATCCGGATTTATAAGTCTGGAACCAGTCAAGGTTTAGCACGTTTGCCGGGTCGAACGCTGGCTCGAAAGTTTAAAGTTTCATTTCGTCACTTCTGTTTGCGGCAATCTGAGAAGACGGTGCAAATGTTGGGAGAAAGGGGTGTAATCAGAACCTAAAGAGGTGTATGAAGTGGAGCTCAGTGTATCATCTTCACTCAGTCCAGTGGTACCAATCAGATTCCAGCGTAAGATGATCTTCCTCATTGATAGTGATGGCTCTGTTAGCTAGGAGATAAGTAGATCTGTCCTCCATTATCATCAACTGCACAGCAGTGGCTAAAAATAGCCAAAAGAAAGAGTGGTTTCTCCTGCCATCCACAATGCATCCACTCCCTGGATCACCAGACCCATACTCACCACCCGAGAGAAATCTGTACGATCTGTAAAGTAAGCCGTATTTTCCGTTACGAGGTGACATGCTGTTACAAGCGCATTCACTCATTGTGTTTCTCCACCCACAGGCAGTCATGCAGAGACAGCTCGTGGACTTAAACCCATTTCACGAGACAGAATGTCAAACAGCTGTGGTTCAGGAAGACTAAAGGAAGTGTTTCGGCTTTGCCAGCAAGCTGTTTATCCATGAAGAGCGTCTCGGTTCTGGGCTTTTGATGCACAGAGGCTAAATAAGTGCGACAGTGAAGAATCCAAAAGCAATGTCATAATTGCAAACTGGCCTCACTTCTGTTTATAGGGGTAAACCATCACACATGGAAAACAATGACACCTGCCTTGTGTAGCATTTTAGATAACTGTATACACACAAGCCTCAACATGCATGACCTAGTATGGGTTTCTGCTCTCTGGCCGCCTGTCCTTGCAGCCTCGGGCTCTGCTGCTGCTGACGGCATTGTCCTTACGGTCAAACAAGCCGTGCAGACAAAGCTCAATCAGGAAAACTTCCTCTTGGTTTCTGGAGCAGCGGGGGCCGGACCTTACTGCACTTTCACAGATAAAGTAAGCTGACCCAGACTAACTCCTTCCACTTTGTCCATATTTCTGCTTGTCGTAGGCTCACGTTACATTCGATCGGACTCGTATTTCTTTCCCCGCAGCTACGTCATAACACAACATGTCATACCATGTTGCAACTGTGTGCGAGATAAATGAAAACAAGAGGCTTAAATATGACATATCTATGCAAACCAGCAGCACATAATGGTAATGCTACTCTTAGCAGTGTGTGGCAAAGGAAGCACTACACACCTGTATTTGTCCAGCGTCAATCTGTGTTCTTTACACACGAGCTGTGCAACAACTGTTATCTTGAGGTCGATTTACAGATTTTTCATGGATGTCTGGGTTTGGCTGGGTAAAGATGGAAAACAGTCCCAAAACCACTAAAGCATTTTTAGTGAATCTTTCCACTGAGGCTGTATATTTTTCTTTAAGGATGATCTCTTTGTATATTTGCCTATAGCTGCTTTGGTTTTGATCTGCTTCCGAGTTCCTGCTGTGGAAATATGTTACTGCCACTATCATGCTTGGCCGTAGAGTTGGCGAAATCCATGTGGCTTTTATTTCCCTTTGCAAATACAGTGCATAGAAATCAGGCCAAAGCCCTTTTTTAGTCACACCAGACGACACAGTCTTTGTTTCATTCAACCTCAGAGAGGTGTCTTTCGCCAATCTACTAGAAAGACCTGGCAGAGCATGGTGACTTACACTTCACAGCACCAACATGACCAACAAGTTCACTTAAACTTCTTTAGAAAGAGTCACAGCGTTGGTATTAAACATTTTTATTATGGGCCCGAGATAAAAACTACAGTGCTCCTCAAAACTTTCTCTCCGCTCTGCGCCTCAAAGCCAGGATTTGGGCTTTCAAGTGAATCTGACAGACATGGATTCAGCACAGATTTTATGGGTAGTCTATTAAAGAATGAAGGAAATCAAAAGGGCAAAACTATAGCCGAAGCTCAATTCCACATTTTTAAACTGCACTTCTTTCCATGAACTGAACTGAAAAAGGTTTTCTTTGTCTTCTCTTTTGGTCCATCAGTCTTCACACAGTATTTATGTCTTAGACTACAACCTTCTTCAAACTCTGACTTCATACATTCAAAGTTTAAATGTATATATTATAAAAGCTGCCAAACCAACAGTTGGTTTTTGTAGTCAAACCAGATTTTTGAGAAACACATCTGAAACTGATCTGTTTATATCTGGTGTTTATAGATATAAACAGTGCTGCACAAAACACCCCTCATTTCTTTAGATTTTGCTTTGAAGGCTTTCTTGTAATTTTTAAGTGGTCTTGAGCAACAGTTCTCCAGGCTTTCTTGGAGGCCTTTTAAAGTTTTTCTTTCGACATTGGTGCTTTTTCACAGATTTTCAGTCCAGTCCTTGTACTTGAATGTTTTTGTTTTGTTTTGTTTGTTACATCACTTAACGCTGACCTATGAATCACTCTGTGTACTTACAGTATAACAGACAACTTAGCAAACAAAAACATTTCAAAATAGTATCTTCAGTCACTTTGTTACTATCAGCACACTGGAAAAACATAATTTGTTCCCCTTTCTTTAGTTGAACCCACAATAAAATGCCAAAGATAACACAGTGTGACAGGCATAAAAAAAAAAATAGTATTCTGGCACCAAGAAAATCATTCCAAACGAGTCATTAACTGAAAACTTGGCATAATTCAGGATGTTGTGCAGTTTGTTCTTACACATTTTTGACTAAACTGGACAAGAAGAGTACAAAATAAGAAGCGGCAGAAGTAAAAACAATCTACAGCAGATGAACAGTACCGGGAAGTCACGTATTTAAGAAATCCATCAAAGAACCTGACGCGGGACCTCAGAGATGCATCTGGCCCTTGAGCAGATCCATCTACTGTTTGCTGAAGCCTCATCAGAAATGGTCTCAGTGGAAGAGTGGCTGTCAAGAAGCCATTTTTAAGGAAGGAAAACAGGGAGGAAAGGCTACGTTACACGAGAACTGGACTGAAAAATCAGTGGCAACAGGTCTGATGGAGTGATGAATCCAAATTTGAAAGTTCTGGTTCAAATTGTTGTCAATATGTAGAGAGGGGGCCGGGACAGAGGTACAACAGTGACTATTTACAGTATTTATCCATATGTTTGCTGCACCCGTTTTCCACTTTCATTGCAAAATATCAAGAAATGGGGAGTAGCTCAAGTTTTTTTGCACGTACTGTATATATAGTATAGAAGAGTTGTATAGAAAGAGGAAAAAATAATGGGGTTATTGTCTATTAACTTTGCAGCACTGCACTTCACAAACTAGATTGCAATTCACATGAAGACAGAATTTGACTTTGCACTGTCTGCTCAGCTGTAACGCTACTCTGCAACATGTGCTGCAGGAATCACTGCAGAGTATTACTGACACAGGACCTTAAGCAGCTCTGCTGGATAAACTATGTGATTGCCACCACAAGCATCAGTTTCTGCATTATGTTCTGCAAAGGGAAAAATTGTCTTATTAGAAACGTCGAAGAAAATACCAATAAATCCCTGACAGGCAATTTTGCTCCAGTAGTTTCCCGCCACACTAGGTGCCACTGGGACGACCTAGCCTCGACAGCACATGCATGAACACTCACGCTCACTCTGTGAAAACAACAGTAGCCATGTTATCACAGCTGGTAATCAAGCAATATAAAAAAATGTTTTAAAAAAAACAAGGATTCAAGAGAAACCAATCCTCCCATCTCTCTGTGATTCACAGTAACCTTTGAAAGGCCAGCTTTTCCTCAGTGGGCATCTGGAAAGCAGTGAAGCTCCTGTGAATTCAGCATATGATAGCGCGGGTTTATGGTCATCATGGAGCAGACAGCGTGAGGTAAAGGAGGCCGTGATGCTGAACTAATGACCGGCAAAGCCTCCCGTGTGACACTGAGAGGTGACACCATGATGTTAAAAGGAGTGAACATAACTTTCTCATAAGTAAACTGCAGGGGGGGATGATAATGTTAATATTAATAATAATAATAGAATCTGCATGAGCAAACTCTGTAGCATATGACATACTCCCATGCAGTTCTCAAAGGTTTTTCAGATTAAAATGAGACACTGCGAAACTCTCCTTAACAGACTTTCACATGTTTTTTTCCCCTCCCTGACCTTTGTCTTCATTAGTCCCATCAAAATGCAATTAATAACCCCGCACGTTTGTCTCTGGCAGCATTCACTGTGGGATTCTGTCCTCTTATCAGCACAGTGGTTTGTTTTGCTAGAGGCACGCCAACCATATCTGTGGGTGGTTTCCACTTGACAGTTTGACTCTCACTTTAAGGCTATTCCTGAGCTCCAGGGCACGCCACAGTGATGATGAACTCATCCATCAGGGTGCTGCTCAGGCTCCTTCTCGTGAGTGCACTTCCTATTGATTTGATTTGATGAAGACGGTGGCCTCATTAAGATCTAATTTAGCCCATCATCTCAGAGATCTGCCATCTCTGGATGAAGCTCACCTGCATCCTCGTCGCTTTCTCACTGCCTCAGGAAGGCAGAAAAATCTCTTGGAACCCGAAAACAAAAGGGCAGGAAACAAAACAAAAACAAAAACAAAAAAAAAGTAACACATGAAGGACTTTTCAGGACAAGAACACTGAGGTTTCCTATTTTCAAGAAAAACACCAGCTAAAGTAACCATAGTGAATCACAGAGGACTGGAAAACTGACAGCAAAGAGAGAGAGAGAGGAAGGACACGGGCTATGAATGACTCTACAATCACATATGATGGCACTGACTTTCCAGCAATCAGTCACATCTAAAGACATGCAATTTATGTCCTTAGACGTTGCTCAATCCATGTGGAAGAGTACTGTGCACTGGAAACGACCACTTAGCAAAAAGCAAACTTTTTTTCCACCCACTATTTTCTTTTTGTTACAACAGAAACAGTTTGTTGAGTCTTTAAAGCTTTACTGTGTCTCCTTCCTTGTCCAAATCCAAATTCAGCAACATAACAGCTGCACTGAAATCACCTGGAGGCTCTCCAACTAACACTTTCCACTTGCAGGAAGGCCTACCTGTAAATGCACTGCACATGATTTGTGTTACGAGCACTCACTTAAAAAGAACTTATAATAACATCATTAATAGCTGCAAGTCTACTGTACTGTCCTGGAGTTTTATTTCCTATGTATGAGAAATAATAGTAACAAGCGGTGCTCACACTCAGGGGGAAAAACACCCACAGTGGTTCTTACCTTGTTATCTCTGTGTGCCCATGATCCAGTTGCGGCTGCAGGATTTTTGAAGATGAACTGATTGTGGGCTGTAAGTTATCACAGACACGCGACAGGAAGAGCGGAAAAATCCCAACAGATGCGGAGAAAATCTTCCAAAAACAGTGAGCTGATATCCGGAAACTGCGCTCTGGACTAAGCGCAGAAATAACAACAAGCTGCACTCAGGCACAAAGATATTCTTCTTCTTTTTTCAGAGGTGCATAAATCCAGAGTGGAGTGGACAGAGACGAATAACCTGCAGTGGCCGATGTGTTTCAGAGTAAAGTTTATTTCTTCTTCTTCTTCTTCGCCCTGAGCTTTGCTTGTCTCAACACACACTACGGAGAGGAGAGAGAGCCGAGTTTCACCCCGGAGCTGCGCCTCTGATGTCAGCAACAACGTGAGCTCCAGGAAGTGGTGACGCTGTCCGGTGGTGCGTTTCCACGGCAGCGGCTTCAAACCTCAGAGAGTAGCGCCCCACCGTGGACATCAGGGGCAAGTACATATATTTCTGCCCTGTGCTCCTACGCTCTGTGTCGCAAAGTTCAGGTGGACGGAGGTTCTGTGCTATACTGCAAATACTGGTATCGATCCAACGCCAAGTAAACACAGGGGTTGTGTTGATGATGGCAATGCCAATACTTTTTACCATATAAAGGCAGCTGACCTCTCTGGGCCACTGTACATTAGTGCTCTGAGATACTGCAAGTTTTTGGTATTGATCTGATACCAAGTAAATAGATGGTCAGTATTGCGGATACCAATATCGATCCTTTTAAAATATAAAAGCAGCTTGTGAAGGGGAGAGCAGTGTGTCATGACTTGTGAGATTAATTATCATCGATTTGCAAATTGTGACATTTTTAATTACCACTAAAACACTGAATTTTACACATGTTTTAATTTTGCCTGTCTCTAAAGCACTGTGGGTCAACTTCTGTTGCTGTGTATTGTTGTGCTATAACTGTGACAGTTAACACAAAACACAATTAAAGCTACATGCTGAACTTAGAAGATAGAAATAAAGTATCAATCCTACTGAGCTCGTATCAGTCAGATACCAATACCAGCCTTGATATCGATTCATACATATACGTGTAGTGAGCAATATGGTGAACACAGCAAGTTATAAAGTTGGCATTAGGCGTAATCAGATTGGGCAAACTTCATGTACCCAGTCAATCATCCCATCCAAAGGAAGATGAGCTGATCTCCAAATGTCATTGTTTTTTTGTGAAATATTTATGCTATTTTTTCCTCCTGTTTGTTTCCTTTATTTAACTACAGTTTGTGATTTTAATCGTATCCGTATGTCCATACATAGCATGCGGTAGAAGGGACAAAAATCGTGACGTTGATGGGTTGAGGATTGCCACTTTAAATGTCATGCAAGATGAGCAAGCATGAGTCTGATTAGATATATGTCAAATTTTCATATCATGCTGCTTTGTCAGGACTCCACATCTGGCGTGCAGACAGGCCAGCAGCGTTGGTCTCATTGTATCCATGCTAAGCTGTTAGAAGTCTTTTTTTTCTATCTATCCAGACTTGGAAAACACTGATGGTCGGCACAAACTATTATATATCCAGGTAAAAATCCCACTGAGAATAAAAAGCTCATTTTCAAGATCAATCTGGCCAAGTTTTAGTTTTTGGGGGGCAGTGATCATTACTCCACACATGTGCCTGCCTCATCTGTGCAGCAATAGTGTTTCTAACTACCCTCACTTGATCTCAGTGGGTTGACAGTGCCTGTTGACTGCCAGCATTGCTCCATTTGGTTACAGGAGCGTTTTAAAATGTCAGATAAAGAGCGCAAACACTTGCCTACATTACTGAAGCCTCTATAAATGACCACAAAATTCCTCTCTTCACTGGATCTGCAGCAGGCTTTATCACGCAGAATGAACTTGGTTCAAATATGTCGGTAAGATGTCCATTACATCTGCAAACACAATGATACTATTTAACATTAGCATGGATAGTAATCTGTATCTTTTCCCTGCATGTCCGCTAATAAGAGCACACACACATGGCAGCACATCTAACTGGATTATAAGTATTACACCTCACTAAATGATCAAATGCCCTACTTAACCACACATCACTGCACTATTTTTGCCTCTCATCTGATTGCTGAGCATTTGCATTGTGCATTTCATTTGCATCATAGGGGGAAAAAGCCTACCTGTGTACCAAAAATTATTTATAATGGGCATAAAAACAAAACCCTGTGGGAGACAATCGGAATGACGAATGCTTAACTGACCTTGGGCCCAGCATCAGATTAGTTCCAAGCAGCAGTGTTTTATTGTGATCAGACATGCCCTTGCTCTCTGTAAGACTGCTTCAGTGCAATGAATATCAATTGGACATTTGCATCTCTCTATGGATTTGAGTGCTTGTAGATGCTAAACTGTGCTGCAGATGAACACGGCATGCAGCTGTTATGAACACATACAGCCTGTGAGTGTGGGGGAGTTCACATGTTTTTTATTTTAGGGTTTTTTCTAGCATCACCTGAGAGAATTTTGGAGATCAGGAGGGTTCCCCAGAGAAAAAAAACGTACTATACCATTATATACTCAAGTCTTATAGTCCTACATATGTGTCATAGGATATAACATAAGCTTTGTCTATTGGTCGTCTGCAGAAATATTAAATTCATACTAATATGTACATGTGTCGCATGTGTAGAAACCAATGTAAAGTGAATTTTAAACTGATTGCTGAGTATTGCAGCCTTTGCATTTATGAGTGCTGGGAAAAGCAGTTAGAATACAGTATATGCATAAAAGAACATGTTTACATACTGGCGCTTATCCTTCTAGTCTTTACATTTTGCTAAGTAGACTCCTAGAAAAATCCATTCAATCCTCACAGGCAAACTGTGGCTGATATTGATTTGTTGGGAATCAATGAGGCCTCTCTGTCAGTAAGAGAAGCACCTCAGGGAAGCCTTAAAAATACTGGGAAAGTTTTTTTTTTTTAAACAGATGTTCAAATAAGCTTTTCTAGTGTCTTTGGCAGTTTCCTGCTCTGACAACTACCTCTCGGGCATTTTGCGTGGTTTTTATGTGCACCGGGACTAAAATGGAGAGTTAGCTGCTGCCTCAAATTTTCCTGACTGCAGAAGACATCTAAAAAAAAAAAAAGACTTTGACTGTGACTGACAAATAAGGATTTAAAACTGTATTCAGTAAAGTAGAGTAAGCTTATTATTAAAGATTTATTTTTGCATAGAAACTGCATTTAATGGCATCTTTCCAGATGTGCAAGCTCCGAGCTACATAGGCACTGCTGTGGCTTATTTATTACACGAGGGTGTTTTAACCTAGTGTACAGTGTTCACAGACGGGGATTTCTGTAACTGTTCCTGAGCCCATGCAGGGATTTCCATGACAGAATCATGCCTGTTTTTGATGCAGTGCTGCCTCAGGGCACGAAGATCACCGGGATCCAGTACTGATTTTTATGCTTGTCCCTTGTGCACAGAGATTTCTTCAGATTCTCTTAATCTTTTGACGATATTATGTACTATAGATGATGAGATATTCAAAATTTTCACAATTTTAAGTTGTGCAACATTATTCTGAAATGTGTTCAGAATTTGTAGATGCAATTTGTTTTGGGGGTTTTTCAGATTGCTGAAAGGCTTTTGGGAAATGCTCTTTTAATACCCAGTCACGATACTGACCTGTTGTCAGTGAACATAATTAACTGTAAAATGTTTCTCCAGCTGTTTCTTTTTAGAACCACTTAATTCTTCAGCCTTTTGTCGGCCCTGTCCAAGCTTTTTGGAGGTATGTTGCTAACATCAGATTCAAAATGAGCCGATATTTTTCTTAAAATTGTGCATTGTTGCAGTTTTAAACATTTCATACCTGTTCTGTAATCTGTCATGATTAAAATATGGGTTTAGAACATTTGCTCAACTACTGAATTCTCCTTTTATTTAGATTTTACACAGTTTACTAACTTTTTTTTATTGGAGTTGTGAATGTAGATATTATACAGCTATTTCACAATTAAGTGGCCTCAAGGCTATGTGCCAACTGAAGCCACATTCCTGTTTTACTGCATAAATCACTAATTGATATTTAAACACAGGAAGTTTGAGTTTACTAAATCTTCAGAATGGCTACTGCGAGTCTTAACATACTGAATCTTTCTGTCTGTATCTTTTTGTAATTAAATGTCTTCACAAAAACAGTCATGACTTAGTGTTCACTGCAAGCACTTTAATACCGTTGTATATGTTGAAATTAACTTTTATATTTATTTACATTCTTACAGATCAACTATAAATAAAGAGATTCAACACATTTAGCCCATTTAGCTCGACCTGTACATCTCATCAAAGGATCCTGTTCCCCGGAGCTGCAGCGAGACTGAGGTCTTTACAAGAGGAGATTGGATAACCAGGACAGCGTTGAACTCTCTGTCATCACTGAAACACACACTTTGAACGTGTTACATAAAGCTAGCTGTTATTATTTTTACCGTTTACAACTTCAATATTCAAAAATCCTTCGATGATTTTCTGCATTACCTGGGAGTGAAGCTGATCTGAAGACACTGGCTGCTGCTGGTGACGCGGTGCTCCTTGGACCCGAGCAGTCCAAAGTCAGGTGTTACTCTGAACACATGGGAGTCCCCTTCACCTGACTCTGCACAGGGTGAATGACACAAGTATGGCTGACATGGTATGCAAAGCAATTTGGGCTTCACATAGAAAGACAGATTTCTAGGCAACAAAGATATTACTGATTGATTCGTGATTACTTGTAATTGATTTCCAGTACATGTGGGCTCCACAGCTGTACAGATTTACTTCTCTGGCTTGTGTCTGGCCCACATAGCAGAGCCCAAAGTCGACGCTGACAGCAGATAAACGCAGTGCTGGAAGATCCAGATGGGCGCGGAGTGGCACCGTCTGCACAGAGCAAATAGACTGTCTGAGGTCATATAGCTGCTCCTAACTGAGCTGTTATACACGCATTGAACAGATGTCCCTAACCTGCAGGGTGTTGTTGGTGTAGTGAATCAGGAGGTTCTGTTCGAACCTCAGCTTCATCTGCTCGTTTGCACCGTGGATCAGCATCACGTCAGAAGGGATTTCCTCATCTGTCTGTTCCACATGGTCCAGAAGAGGCAGGGAACAGTGGAAGGCCACTTTAACCTAGTATTTAAACAAAAGAGGACAACACTTACAGATAATTGTCTAAATCACATTCTAATGATGCTGCTGCATCCATGACTCATCTCACCTGCATGCTGTGTTGAGGCTTAAGCACTAAAGACTGACTGTCGCCAGAAGGAGGATTCCTGTAGGTGCTGGTCCGGCCTCTGGGTTTTGGTTTGACCACTGAAAACGGAGGTTGAGTCCCCAGGCTGAAGTGCAGGGGCATCTCTGAAGTGTTTTTCAGCTGGAAGCTTTGTGTGATGTCAAATTCATGCACTACTATCTGCACACAAAAAAAAGAAAAAAGAAAAATAGACTGTTCAAAATTACCATGGAATCAACATCTCATGTGTGCACTTGCATGTCAGAGCACTGTTGATTAGTGTTGTACACTTGTCAGACCTACCTCGTTGTCTGGGTGTGCGATCAGTAAATCACCGGCTGAAGCACGAAACTCCAGCACCCCGTCGTCCTCCTCCATCTGCACTAAAAGCCTGCAGCGACAGGAAGTCAAGAGGAAGATATGCAACTTAATCAGACCACCTCTGAGCTCCTTTTTACCTAACCTCAGCTTATTTTAATTTAAGAAACATAAATCGAGCAGGATGCAGTAGGTGTCCGAGTGGGGATAAATAGCAGGAATATAATTGCTTACGCTGCAGTCTGAACGGCTGCTAGTAGATCCACTCTGACAGGCTCTAAATCCAAACCCTGAGCCCTCCCAACTTTACCGGGAACACAAGCAGCCAGCTGAATTACACACAACAATAAAGTATAAGGATTTAGACTGGATCACAGTTATCTACTGTTTGCATTTCCCAGGATGTAACATCGAATCACACGAGCAGCTTACCTCGGAGTCTAGGCTCATGAAACCCAGAGCCAAGCCGACACATCTGGACTCACGAGCAGCCCCGGAAAGGGTCAAAGGAGTGAAAGACACATGGATGACTCTGCTGCTCTTTGCTGGAATCACCTTGAGATTTACAAAGAAAAGCATCATTACTCAGATGAAATAACAGTCAACAGGCACGTGGCTAAAATCCTCTGACCGTACTATTTGTTGCGGTGTGATGCAGAAGGGGTAATCTGAGAGGTTGCCCATGTGAGGCCTGATGTGGACAGATATGAGCTTTTTCTTTCCAAGAGAGGGATAAAGACAAGTCTCCTCTTCTTCCCCACGCTCATCTTCAGACGTATATTCTTCCTCTTCCACATCCTGAAATCAATAAAGGAAAGCCAGGTCGAGCCATTCAAAGAAGAAAATGTGCATTTATGAGGTTTTCCCACAGGATGTGTGGTAAAATCTTTAAGCATCTGCATCGTGGTGTTCAATATATACTCACAGTCGAGCTTTGGAGAGAAGCGCTTGTTCCCTCAGAAACTGTGGTGCGTGTTTTTTCCCATGCTGTTTCATTGAGGCTAGAAAGCCTCAGCGCACTGCTCAGCACCTCGTTGCCATCAGCATCTTTAAGGGGGAAAGCGTTTCCAAACGCCATCACAAGGTCCAGCAGTTTATGGTCGTTCTGATCTACATTGTAAGTCTCCCAGTCCAAACGAATATCTGTCACCCAGCAGACATTTACATTAGATCATTTAGAACTTATTGCTTCAAGATGCATTTATGTAGATCCTGTCCTACGGGCAAGTGCAATTCAAAGTGCTTTCCAGTTGATTGATAAGCAGATAATAGGATTTCACAATGGCAAGGACAGCAGACTTTCAACAGCACTGAAAGCCACTCGAAAAACACCTAAAAGCATCAAAACAGCAGCTACCAGTAAAGCCGAAGCTCTGTTTTCCCAGTACCATCTGACATTGATCTATTAAGCTCTATTATAAATCCTCTTTGATATTTTTTATTCCAGTAATAAGCTGGAATGCAGTTACTCCCACAGACAGGAAACGAGAGGGTCATTAAGTCCTTTTCCAGCACACAGTGTTTACTGAGAACACTTACCAAACATGGTGGGATTGTTGATGAGAAGAGAACGAGAAACGGTGTCACCACCCGATATATGAGTGCCAAACCTAATGATGAGGAGAGGAATTTCTCATTAAACAAGATAGCCGCTCATTAAAAATACAGAAATATGGGTATAAGTAGCTGGAGAAAAGGACTGTGGAACAGACTGTATGACTGGTCCCTGGTTCTGGTCCTGTGCTCGTGGGCCCGTCATCTGGAAGTAGAGGGGGCAGCCTTTCACTGTCATATGGATGGGAAGAAAGACAGGCTCGAGATCCCCCACCTGGATCAAAAATAAAGTACTTAATTAAAATAAAGAGAGAGACCAGTTAGATTCAACATAGACTGTATATAAAAGATGGATGTGATAAGTGAGGGGCAGATCTGACTGAGAAATCACGACACACTGCACAATCACTCCCTGCTTTATCCACAATTTACAAAATGAATATCAGTGTGTACTAAATGACACCATAAACTCATCAGGAACATGTTTTCTGAGGTCGTAGAGCAGAAAATAGGTGTCGCCCCCTGCTGGCCATTAAAAGAAATGCAGGTTTTGCACCTTTTCAGACTTAATAGCTACATCCATGTTTTATATCCAGTCTATTACATCAGTTACATCACATTTATTTGCTTAAACTGTGGGAACATACTTTGCATATGAGGCGGTCTCTGTACTCCCCCCACATGTCAGTGTAGGCAGTCACGTCCACAGCCCGACTCTCAAACGGTCCGAGCGTCCCCGTGTTTGGCGTGACAAAAAAAGCGGCACCTTTTCCGTGAGCCAGCAGGCTACTCACAAACTCTGGCAACGAGCAAACAAACACAGAATCAGTTCCTTGTTTCTTTATTTCAAAAGCACGATCTGAAGATGATGCATACCCTCGTGTGCTTTTTCCTCGGCTTTCTTAGCTTGAACAGAGTGGAGCGGATTCATGACATATGCAAATCTGCGATTAAGATGCAGCCAGTGTCAGATTTTCTGTCAAAGCAGAGTTATACTTTGATCAATAATTCAGCTCCCTTTACCTTTTCTCTGGCTGCTTATTTGGCTTTGAGGCATGGCAGGTGAAATATTCTGCCTCTACGGTAAAAGGAGCAGGGATAGCAGTTTGATTGGTTATCAGTAACTGGTTGCAAACAGCTCTCTTCAAAATGACACCATCTCCAAAGTCAAGTACTGGTGTTGAAGGGCTCTGACCATTTGGACTAGAAAGGGAAAAAACTGTTTTTTTCAGTATCTGAAGCTGAGTTATTTGATGCAGTGGATTTTTAGATAGAAGGCTTTAAGGCAAGTTCACTACCAGACACTGAGCACACTGTAAGACACACTGAGTTTCTTGGGTTCGGCCACAATTCCAACAACAAGAGGGGAGTTCAGTCCCTGGACTTCACAGACAGCAGCAACCTCAGTCAGCTCGAGCTAGAAGAAAAAAATAAGACAAACAGGAGGATAAAGCATCAAATGTCAGCAGCGAGATCACACATAACCCTTTTTGCCCTTTTTTAAACTGTTTTCTTTCGAACTTTAGGTGTGTTCAAAAATGCTGCAGACTAGCACTTACATCTGTGTGAGCAGTAAAAGTCACTGTGATCTCCATGCTGACATTAGGTCCCAGAGTACCAGAGGAGGGGTCAAAGGTGGCTGAACACAGTGAAGCTTGTTTACCCTGGAGCTGGGCCTGTTCAAAGCAGCAATAACTATTAAAAGACAAGCTCGATGTAGCCCACTTGTCCATTGGGAAAGACATATTTCCCATTAATAATATGTACTGAAACAACCTTTTACTGCATACTCTAACGCAGCTTAATACAGTAAATGTTGTGTTGCATACCATCCAACTGAACTGTGATGGCAGCAGGGTCTGATTGAAAAGAGTTACGGTGCCTGTGGCAGGAGCTCCAACATAAAGTTCAGGGAAGGACAGCGTGCAGTTCAGAAGACAGACGTGGGACGACTGCACATCTGCTCGCACTGACAGGTGACTGTAAGGAACATACAGGTAGGGCTGTTACTTACATCTTATTAATATGGTTAATATGGTTTTCGTGGATGGTTTTTCTAGACTAAAAGGAGGAACCATAGTGTCTTATTGGACTGGCTTCCTTACCATCCTGTCCCATTCTCCACAGTCAGTTGCAGCTCAGTTTCAAACAGCTGGCAGGAATGTGGCTTAAAGAGCACGTCCGCATTGCAAGAGGCCAAGGGAGGCAAGAGACCCCTGCTGGGCTCAACTGAGATCTAAGCAGCAACACAGATTGTTTATACGGAGTCACTTCATGAACAGCCTAGCTTTCATTTTATCGTGTTTCCTCTGTACCTGTGAGTCTTGATGCTTGCTCTCCAGGATCCAGGAGGCTTCCAGCTTGGTGGTATTGGTAAGGAGCAGGGTGGTCTGAGTCTGCTCTCTGGGCCTTATGGGTCCAAAGTCAATGCTTGGCACATTGAGAGTCACCGTGGGGCCCTATTTAACACCACCAAATGATGATAATAATGTCACAGAAATAGACTGTCAATGCACTACAGTAATGCATTTATGGTGTGTGGTTCAATCTTACTTTGAAAGAGACTTCTACAGCCAAAGTGACGGGCTCATGGTGGTGCTGTATGTGGCAAATCAAACTGGTCACAATCTTCTCTGCTTTCCCTCCCGTCACAATAAGACTGAAGTCAAAACATTCATTCTCCTCTGGATACAGCCCAGCAAAGAAGTGTCAATCCAAAGAAACAAAAAAGATATAAACATTTAAAAATGATCCTTTTTTGCACCATTAAGCACATCTACTCTGTGATGCACCTATTCTGCCAGAAGATGGCTCCACTTCTATTACGTGACAGCTGCTGTTAATTCTCTCCCACTGAAAACAGATGAAGGTTTTGCTGTGGTTCCACATCTAGTGCATGTACAACACAGAAAAAATTAATTAATTAATAATAACGATGTGGGCGCAAAATGACATGATTTAACTCCACCATTAGAAACTAACCTTGAACTGCCTGCAAGTGGGTGTGCAAATAAAAATCTCTCCAGGGATTACAATGGCGTAAGGCTCCAGCAAGATCTGATAAGGCTCCGTTGACCCCTTGACCTCTATCTCCATGATGATGACGCTTGTTACCTTGGAACCAGGCTGCACAGGCTGAAGGACGCTATATCTCCCCAAATTATGCAATTTGTTAGATACAAACAAATAAAAAAATGAACAAGGCAGGCATTTTTTAGTAAGCATCATGTGTGAGACCTTGTGATTTTATTTTGTTATATTAACATTTATCAACCTGCTGTCAGAGGGCTCTGGTGGCAGCTGGGGGATGTCTCTCAGGACTAAGTGGCAGACACTGTGGTAATCCTTCAACTTGAGAAAACACATTCTTCATTCAAGAAATGCAAAATTGTTTACCATAATGATACAATGATTGCTGGGTTTATTTTTTCAGCTGTTTATCCTGAGTCCTCTTTACCTCTTTAGGGCAAAAGATGAGCAGATACTCTTGGTCCTGGCAGGCAGCCAGGATGCCTGTTGAGGGACTGACATGGAAAACCTCATCTGTGGCCAAGTGGAACTGGATATGTGAGGCATCAGGGCTTTCCCCTGGAATCAGAGGATGCAGGTTGGGCTTCATGATCTGCCAGTGAAAAGGAAGCTCCAAGTGGCTTTATTCCGAGATGAAGAAAATAGAAAGAAACAGACATAAGATGTGTTATTTACTGATCCCTGACAGGAATTTTTTTCCTTTCACGCTGTTGCAAATTAAACAAAAACCCCAACAACACAGGATCAGAAACAGAGTTTATTAGCATTTAATTAGCAATGTGAATACAGCCGGCTTGAACCCTATGTTATGTTACCCTGTGGCCAAAAAATTGAAAAGGAAGAGATTTGCTTATAAAATACATGAGACGTGCAACACTTACACATTGTTTCTGATGACAAGCTTCTTCTGTTGCACAGAGTGGGGGTTGCACGGGCTGAAACGGATAAAGTGCTCTGCGGTGAGGTCACACACCTCTCCAACCACAGGCGGCTCCTCCCCCCCAGACACAGACACCAGCTCCAGTGCGATCAACTGGCCCTCACCTGAGAAGCAAACGCACATTACACACAATGCATAATTTATCACGGAGCACAGCTCTTAGCAATGCCTCTTGTTGTGATTTACCTTCAATGGAAATGTCTTTCACCTGGCAGTTGTCACAGACAACAGTAAAAACCTGGCAGCTCTTCTCTGCGGTGGTTGGAAAGAAAACCACCTGTAAACCCACATTAACACATTTTTTTTACATCCTCAGTTTCCGCATATACAGTCAGCTGATTAGAAGTCAGAGGTGGGGGAACTGAGAGGAAAAAACAAAGAAGAATTGAATTAACATATTATTCTTCCTGATTTTAAATCCAGACTCACCTCAACAACAGTGGCCTCTCCTGGCTGCAGTACAAAAAGGGAGGGACTGACAGCAAAGGGTGGCTGCTCAGAAAAGTACGTTCTGGCCAAAGACTATATAAAGAAAAATTGGAGCTAATGAGCATGAGACTGAGCTGTTTGGTTGCAGGAAAACTGAATTATTATTTTTACGTGTCAGTTTTTTACCCTAAAATTTGAAGCTGGCCACTCGTCCTTGGGAATAATGCAAAAGGTCCCAGTGCTGAGGCCCACATTTTGGCACAGAAACTCAACAAACTTGACTCCTCCAATGAGACAGTAACCACAGTCCAGGACTCTTGGTACTGAAGAATGAGAGGGAAGCATATCAGCAGTACATCGGCAAATGAAGTAGCTAATGTACATAACAACAGCATTGGTGAGGCAGATTGCCGTGAAAACGTACAGGTGAGAATAGGAGGAGGTCTCCATGCCTCAATCGGTACCACAAATGGGTCCTCCGCCTGGGTCTCCACCACTATAAAGTCCTTGTAGTCTCCCAGGGAGTCTGGAGCAAAACGCAGCGTGTACTTACAGCTCATCCCCGGGGCAACAACGCCCCCTTCACCAGGGAATCTCCCTACCAAAAACATATCTCAATGACAACCCCTGCTTACATTATGGCTGTGCAACTCTACACTTTGTGGGGTACAGCTTATCTTCAGAAGGCTTAGGGTTAGTTAAAGCATGTGAGGTTAGTATTTGCATACAGAGGAGCTGCTGTCCCCACAGGAATGCTAAAAATGTATTCCAAAATCAAGACTTTTTTTGTGGTTAAAGCTCTGTGGCATTCCTGTTTAATGCAGTCACTTACACTTTGAAACACTTGCTTAATTTCCTCACCACATCAACGACAAGAAAATATGCACCATCCAATCAGAACCAAAAGGAGCTCACCCAGGCCAATAGAGAAGTAAGGAGTGGTAGGAGGGATCACTCGGATGTGGCGGCTTGAAGAAGTCACGTTTTTAAGCTCCAGTGTAGTCTAAGACAGGAAAGGGCAGGGCAAGGGCTTGTTACAGTGCACCAATTCGCAGAAAAAGGAGGATTCAGTTTTTGTTTGGTTATAACAGCTCTGAAACACACCTCATAGACGTTTCCCACATTATAGTCGGTGAAAACCACCACTGAAGGTTTCGCTAGGAAGACTGGAATCGGCTCCTCGGCGGGGCTTTCAAAGTAAGAGTACAAACACAACCGCACCTGAGCATTGTGTGTATTCACAATAAAGACAGGCTCACGGGAAGTGATAGATAGAAAACAATCAGTTGTGGCTTTCAGGCACACTACAACACACACAACATACATAATAGTCAGCTTGTCCTTTTTAGAGATGCTTGGCTGTACTAGCAGAGTTTCTCTCTGCACATATTGATTCTGTGTGTGTCTAGCAGAGTGTGGGGACGTGCATTTGATGTAAACAGCCTGACTACATTATATGAGACTACATCATGTTCAGAGTATCAACTTACACATCTCGGCTATGGCACAAAGGGGCTACAGCTGTTTTCCACTGAGGTAAATGATACTCGTGTTTGCCGTGGATATTGAAGGGGATTGTCTTGCCTGAGCTTACTGTATTTCCCATGCAAAAATGTCCTATCAGCAACCTGCTTTAACTGTACATGCTTCCCTATCACATGATAAGGATGTTCCTTGAAATTATTAAAAAACCTTTTATTCTCTTTAATTACCTTTTCTTTTTAGCGCCTTTGCTCTCGGGCTCTGCCTTCACTTTGGTTCTGGGCCTGATGAGGGACATGCCGCCCTGTTGTGAATTTAGGGGAAGGAAGCGCGGATTGCGAAGGAAGCTCTGTCGATCTTTCAGCTTCTGAAGTTTCTCCCAGCCCTCTGCTCGATCCTTCACACTTGGCTCATCCTTCCACTTTGGCTTAGGCTTGGTCTGGTTTGGCTTGAAAGATGATTTTGATGGAATTACATTTTAAATTTGAATGCACACTGTTCCCAGTTTGTCTTTTTTTTGCTATTGTTTATCAACCTTTTTATTCAATTCATTATTATTTTTTATTGTATTTGGAGAAGAAACACGAAAACTGTAGTAAAAATACCTACTGGACCATTGCCCCGAAAAAAGGGATAAAGATCTTATCAATCTCCTCACCTCCCTTTGATTTTTCTTCCTCCTTGGGGTGTCTGAGCAGGACTCAAAGGTCACACTGTGGTCTAACTCGATGTCTACAAAGCCCGTCTTTTCTGGGCTGCGAATCACTGTGTAACCATCATCCTGATGCTTTCGGGACACATGCATGGTGAAGGCAATGGTCGGTTTGGCAGGATTCCACTTTTCTGACAAGAAAAGAAAGTTTGTAGCAGTGAATCACTGGCAACTAATAAATTTAAGATAAATGTTAAAGAGGGTCAGATACCTGCTGCTGGTGCTCGTGCATGTGGTTTTTGTCTAGCCAAGTAATCTTTTGGGGAAATCAGATTATTCATTTCAAGAAGATCTTCATCCACACACCAGGAAAAGGCTGATTTGACTGAAAATAGGCATACAAATCAAATCCACTGAGGCATTTTGAAAACAAATAAACACATGTAGATGGTGGGATTAAGCAAGCATGATGAGCTCTTTGGTAAATGAGTGCAGAAATACATACGATCTCACTGCATCGGTCGCCTCATCATCTTGTTGTGTTCTTATTCTCACCTTCATTAATCTACTCTCTCACTTCTCTAATTTATTCCTAGTGCCGATTGGTTGTAGAAGGCTCACCACACACATATAAACCCCGACAATGCAGTGGTGGTCAGCAACTAGTGTCTTGGTCCCTCATTCCTCATCCCTCAACTCCATGAGCACTGACTTTATCTTTCTGTTTACAGCTTTGTTTACTAAGTATAGTTGAGTTTGGAGTTACCAGCAGACCTGTTTTCTGTTGCGTTTCTATTACTCTAGTTTACAAAAACTACTAGGAGACAAGCCTGAATCCAATATCCCGTTGTGTGGTTGGTTCATGGACTTTGTTTGTTTTAGCCGGAGCTCCCACCTCTTGTTTGTAAGTAGCCATAATTTCATGATTAAAATCTTGTTGAATGCCACCAGCATCATGACATCTTATATGTTAGGTTCCTTTGAGCCATAAATTTAGGGACTGAAACACCAGCATATTACAGCAGTATAACACAGTTATATTTTTAAAAAAAGTTTCCATCTCACCTGTAAGCAGTCCCTGGTGATCACAGACATCTCCTGCTGTCACCCTCATTCTCTCATAGGCCTGGGTTTCTTTGGCTGCAGCACATGCACTGGCCTGAATCAGGTGACTCTCCAGCATGTCCACCTGCTTAATATGCTGTTCATACTCCGAATGAGCCTGTGTGGCAATGGGGAAAAAATAACAGTGTATTATTCTTCAACTGACTTTGGACAGTGAATTTTTTATAATTTGTAGATGAGTGTGTTTGGTTACCTGTTGGAGCTCTTCAACGTATCTGTCATGATAGCCGCCTCGCACACTTTTTGTTTGAACCAGGTTGGACACAGTGTCTTTTCTAATTATATCGTTTGTGTAAAGATGCTTAAAGATGCTTGCTAGTACATGAGAAATATTCTGGGATACAACGAAAGAGAAGTTAGCTTTTATTATTATTATTATTAGTAGTAGTAGTAGTAGTAGTAGTAATTTGATGTTTCCTATACATTTAAAGGTGTCAGGTATATCTGGATCTTACCTGTGATTTTCCAGACGCGGGTCTGTGAGTGTTCACAGAAGGGTCAGCCCGCAGCTTTCCTCTGGTCTCCGGCTCCTCTTCCATAGCTGACACGTCTACTGTAGCTAAAGGGATCGTGCGAAATGTTACAGAGATGTTGGTAAGAAAGAGATATATCTGTAGGCTACATTAAGTCCTTTATGAACTGGTGCGATAACTTCATAATTTGTCAGCCATGTTTGCTTACATGGGGTTGCTATAGCAACAACCAAACTTCCTCCTAGACCCCGGTAAGGAAATTACGTTTTAGCATTTTTATATGTAAATTTAAGCTATGTATTATTAGTAGTAGCAGTACTAATTAGTGTTAATATTAGGACGACAGTTTAGTTTAGTTTTATTGAAATAGGTTCAAATCACTTTAAGGTATCTTCTTCTTCTCTGCTCCCTTTAGACTGCGGTCAAGTGAGCACTCACATGCGAAGTAACGGTCAAGCTATCCGCACCTACGGTACGGGTGCCGACTGGCTTAAAAACACGAGAGTCTTCTGTATCTTGCCATTTATCTCTATTTTGCTACTCAATCCAAGTTTTGAAATATTAGCAATACACCCAACCAATTCAGTGTCGTCAGTGCAGGGGCGGATCTAGAGAAATTTTGTTAGGGTGGCATGGAAATCAAATGGGGTGGCAAAATCAAAGCCTTTTTTTAAACACATAATATAATCTATAACTAAATTATTTTCTGTAGTCCACATAATTAGACATTTCAGCTACAAAAAACATGTGAAGGATTTTATGTACTGTATAGCCTGTATAATAAATAAATATGTAGCCCAATAAGTATAAAATCCAGAAAGCTACACAACATGGGGTGGCTCATTTACAAACACACGTCTAATTTAAGTTTCACACTGTTTTTTGTTAGAAAAATCAAATTGTTGCTTGAATTTACACAAAATTTCAGAAATCTGCACTGTCATGAACAGAAGTTTTTTATCATTTGTTGGGTTGAGGTCCAAAATATAATTGGCCTTTTTTGACTACTTTTGATTTTACATTTGTATTGCACATCCATTTTGTTTTATTTCATTAGTACCCTCACTGACATACAAACAAAACAACGAATACACTACACACTGACTATGTCTGTGAAGGTTCTCAGTCATCCAGGTCATCGTAGTCTAAGGAGCTTGGAAAGAAAAGCGTCTGGACTTCTTTAAGCCACTTGAAGCCACTTCATAAACACATGGCACAACATAGAAGAGCCACCTCGACGGGACAGGGTTCGACTGTCTATCTGCATCTAAAGGACAAAGGTCACTCTTTCGAGGACGCCAATGTTCACATTTTGAACAGAGAAGACAGATGGTTTGAAAAAGGAGTGAATGTGATTTGTGATTTGGAGGTGCGACACACAGAGGGTTAATAACACTCACCTTCATTCCATTTCCAGAGTGTAACAATAAATCACCTGTGTGAAATCTGAAATGCCCATGTTTTGGGGACAGTTATATGCATCAGTTTCTACTGAAAACAAAAAATATGGGCTATGGGCTGAACCATTTGTTAATGGTGGAGGGGGTATGCAATAAATTCAATTTTAGAATTTATAATCAACTGTAATTGTTGCTGGGCACAAAGTGTTATTGCTATCTTATTTCAATAAAGACCACTCTCATATGCAAAATTAGGGTGGCATTAGGGGTCTCAAGAGATCATTTTAGGGTGGCACATGCCACCCCATACCATCCCTCCAGATCCGCCCCTGCTTCAGTGTTGATCCTCTTCAGTTTGCTTACCAGCCTTGTGGGAGTGGAGCATGTTGCAAAAGGTGACAACCCATCACACCTGCTTAATTCCACCCTTGTAAAGCAGCAGAGCTCCTTCTGCCACTAACGGATTCAACCTTTCAGCCATGAACAACACTTCAGGATATCATTCCTATTGTTCTCTCTGTAAAAGTGTGCAACAGCTCTTCATTATGTGCAGGATCAATACAGTATCTGTCTATCTCTCTATGTATAATTTTCTGTGAAACCGTACCGTTCATAGGGCTATGAGCCAGAAGGGGAAGAGTGGGGATAACCCAGAGTAAGAATCCAGTGAAATATTTGCGTCACCTCTTACAGTTTCCGTGTAATAACAGCTCAAAGATGAGAATATTTAAATTACAGAAATGTAATTTGGATAGAGTTTACTATTAATTTTCTCTGAAACCGTACAGTTCATTGGGCTGTGAGCTGTAAGGGTAAGAGTGAGGGTGGCCTATAGTAAGAATCCAGTGAAATATTTGTGTCACCCCTTGCAGTTTTCGTGTAATATCAGTTCAAAGTTGAGAATATTCAAAGTACAGCACTCTAATTTTCTCAGAAATCATACAGTTCTTTGGGCTGTGAGCCAGAGGAGGAAGAGTGAGGGTGATCCAGAGTAAGTTATTTTCAGTGTGCAGTGTAGGAATTAGAAATTAATTTATGTTATATATCAACTGCTAATATATTAAAAACTCAAAGTGGATTTAGAAGTAAAATAGTGAAAAATGGCAGGATACAGAAGACTCTCGTGTTTCTAAGGCAGTCGGCACCCGTACTGTAATATGCGTAAGAAAAGTACAACAACATTGTGGTTGCGGCTGGGGGTGCAGCTAGCTTGACGGTGACTTCGCATGTGAGGGCTCACTTGACCGCGGTCCCTTTAGGGGGTGCCAGAGCGTATTATCTGCCTCCATCTCACCCTATCCTTAGCATCTTCCTCTGTGACACCTGACCCTGCGTGTCCTTCTTCACTACATCCATGAACCCAAGAGCAATCCGGTCCAATCCAACTCAATTAGATTTCATTCAATTTTATTTATATAATCAAAACAACAGTTGCTTCAAGGCACTGGTTCCAGCAGCTCTGTATTCAACATCTTTTTTCCAGTTTATCTACTATCCCTCATCTGCACATGCCCAAACCATCTCAGCCTTGCTTCTCTGACTTTGTCCCCAAACTGTTCAACCTGTCCCTCTTATATATTAATATTTAACCCTGTCCATCTTGGTCACTCTCATCTTAACATCTTCAGCTCTGCCACCTCCATCCAGCACCAGCTCCTTTGTCTTTTTCAAAGTGCCACCGTCTCCAAATCACACAGACCTCACTACCATTTTGTAAACCTTCCCTTTTCACTTCTGTTTTAAATCACCCCTGACACTCATGTTCACTCCTCCACCCTGGCTACTTTCTTCTCCACCTCTCTTGTGCAGTGTCAGTTGCTTTGGATGGCTGACCAAAGCTACTTAAAGTGCGAATCTCATCATTTTTAAACTCAAAGAGTCTAAGCAGTAGTTTCCAGATGACAGGACTGTTTACACGTGTGATAAAGTTGAATGAATTTGATAAAATCCTTCTTATTTTCTGTAGGTTCTGATACAGTGAACAGTCTGAGCCAAACCCCCCCATGAAACCAGATATACCCAAAACACAACAACCACATACCACACTATCATATTGTCTCTTCTGTACACATGCAATTAGTTTTCCAAGAAACTTCGTAGAAAAAAAAGCTGGCTGTCATTGTACAACGGGAGACTAAAAACAAACAAACAGGTTTTAGCTGTTTGTACAATGCAAGCTCCATTTCAAAGCATTAAAGTGCCGACATGCGTCTTTAGTCTCACCCAAAATAGCTGCTGCACCAAGCAGTGTTATTTAAACACATTTGAAAGTCAATAGTTTGCGTTGAAGAGGCCAACGACTCCAAAACAAAATCTTTCACTGTGCCGATCAGCTCATGTGGTACTCAAGTGGGATTGTCAAAGAGCCAATTGTTGTGCTGGCTTTGTACCTCCTTGTGGTTTGTCAGACATTTTTTTTTGCCCACAAGACGTACTCGAACACAAGGGCTCACAGGCCAGAGAAAACAGGGAGACTCTCATAATAAAGAGGCACATAGAGAGATCTGTCAACAACTAACAGGAGTCTGTGCAACTAAAACTAACACTATTTACTTATGTTTCAAAGCATCCATCCACATTAAGTGACACGCACAAGCAAACACACACACACCCAAACCCCCACACACAATTTATCAGGAGCATTTCTGCATGCACAAGAGATCGACTCTGTGAGAATGAAAATCTGGTTCTGCTCGTTTTTCTTTTTCCACTGCTCAACCTGTTTCTTTAGAGCAGTTCTCGTTATGCGTTGAGGTCGGAAGGCTTTAGAGTGAGATTTAAAGATCAAAACTGTTTTTAAAAAGAAAACCGAAGTGACGATGACATGGAGGTTGTGTGATGTGGAGTAATGACAACACTAACCTTGCAGTGTAAAGAGGAACTGCCCTCATAAATGGCCAGTCTGTACCAGCCTGGGGGCAAAAACCCTGAATAAATCACATCACACTTTGGGTGCCAGAATGCCACAAATAACACACAATGGCATCAGGTCGATGCTGCTACATGCTAAAACTATCTAGAGGTTTAAGTTTGACTTTATGAAAGCTAAATTAGTATTTCTTTCCACATGTGTAATTTCCACTGTAAGAAGTCATAAGAATATTCACAGTGCTTTACTTGTCCGACCGGTGTTGCAGTGGGTGTGGAATCGAAAGCACGCAAGAGCCCGGTGGGTTGGCATTCACTGCACACTGTGTGGAGGGCACCACACCAGAATTTATTCCTCCACAGGGCAAAAAGACGCGTTTTATGCCCAGGATAGCTCCTGTTATACAGCCCGGGAACTGCTGCACTGCACATGGTGATTTCTATTAGCTGATATAAGAATGGACCTCAATGGCACAGCCAGCAAACTTGGTGAGTTGCTCAAAAATCTGTGCATGTGAGAGCACAGATTTATTCTACTTGCACTTAAAACCGTACGGTTTTTTTTTATGTGATTGATTTAATTTATTGATTTTGTGTCAGTTACGGCACTATTAAGCAAGCTACACCAAACCCATGTTTATGTTTGAAGTTTGAATGAAAGTTGGGTCTGTTTTCTTTTCTCTCCTCAATAAATAACACAAAGTCTCCTGTCTAATATCTAAAATTGAGACCAAAATAACAAATATCAATCAACAGGAGCTTTTAATAATTATATGTATATATTACAAAATAAAAAACACAACCAGTGCTTCTAAACAGAAAAACGTTGTGGTTTCCTGGTTAGAGAAATACTTCCCAATTTCTCACGTTCCTGGGTTGCTTTCTGTTGATTTTCTCTCAACGCAAATTTGCCATCCAAAACACTGAGGTGGGCTCGTGGTTTTGGCATCGTGACATGTTTGTGTTACCACGACAATGACACGTTTCATCGAGCTGAACGAATAATATTGAAGGCATTGCAGGTGTTACGTTTCATCTAATTTTTCACTTTACTTTCTAACCACACCCAGAGAGCGTTGATTAGGGAGCAGCACAGGTTTTTAATCGATGAGCTGCAGTCCTTATAAATCCTTGTGGATATTAAAACATCTCTCGCTCTTTAAATATCCTATTTTAATTTGTCATTTTTAAACCACAGGCCAATCCGCTTTTCCCTCCGGATGGCGCTGTTTCACATCTCATTACTCCAGTGGTTATAAAGTAAAATATTCATAAAAAGTATAGATATATAACATTGCTTTTAATTGTGTTTGGAGGCAGCTACAGCAGCCCGTGAAGGCCTGAAAATAGGGATGAGTAACACACGTACCGCTTTCTTACATAGAAATGTATTTAAGGGCATATTGTAACCTTTTACCTCTGTATAAGCAACCGGAAAATTCACCTTTAAGCGCATAAGACCTTTTATTATTGCAGACAAACCTCACTCTATGAGAGTGATGGCCCAGTTAAGTCAGTCAGATGTGTTTCCGCCCATTAGAAGTTAAAAAAAAAAAAAAAAAAAGTTTATCACTAAGATTACAGGTTAGGTGAGAGCAGACTCACACCCTCTTAGCGCTGAAGGGTTCCTTCAGAGTGTGCACGAACAAGGACAGGTAAAGCAAGGTTACAGCGGCTCTAACACAGAAACAGATGATTTTTGGGACCCGCCCCATGAGGGGAGATCTACGTATTGCTTCTCTTCCACACCGAGTATCGACCCGACCGGCCAGTCTCTTTATCCCACTGGGATAAACAAGAAGGTTTATCCGAGATGTCTTGTTTTCATAAACGGCCAAAAAGGACAAAATCCGAGGAACAAGCATTTCTGGAGCACCTGAAAAAAGTGTCGAAGGAGAACGGAAAACGCCTAGGTGAGTCCTCCAAAGGTGCAAACGCGCTTGAGACGCCTTCGACTATTTTGCCAACATGGGCAGGCGCGTGCGCGTAATGTTTGGATAACCTGGATTTTGCGAAACTTTGTATTTTCAAATAAAAGAAAAAAAAATCACCAATCACGTGCAGCCTTGGACGATAAATGTTTTCTGTCGTGCCGTTGAGAATAAACATGGTTTGTGTTTTGACACCGTTCACTCTAATGCTTTATGGAGGCTTCCTCGTTGCCTGGAGCGGTGAATTCTTCGACGCTAGGGAAGTTGCAGTGTAAGGGTCTGTGTGATGGAGCTGAAAACGACGTGACATAACCTCTACTGCGTGACAAATGAGACTACAGACACAGGATGGTGCTTAAACTTCAATAAGACCTCATGAGCTGAGGGGAAACCCTCTGCGGTGTTCGATTCTCGGTTTTCTGTCTCCTACTTTTTCCCCTTCTAGACAGCTTAGTTTCCTGAGTATTAGTCATCTGCACAGAGAGGGCAGCACAATTTTTAAATCGAATTTTTTTCCATCTTATTGTGTCATTTATAACACAGTCGTAATCTGATAACACTGCATTCGTATTAAGCACTTAAAAGACACGTGTTTTTGTAGGAAAATAGAATTGTTTTAAATAGTCATACTCCCTCCTCAGGTCACATGACATTGTACTGTATGGGAATGGTTTTCCAATGTGACAAAGACTCACTTTTTGAGCCTCAAACTGGTCATTTTTATTTAGGGCAAGGGGGTTGTTTGGTATCCAAACACATGACATGAACTTGTGCCATCACGCCTCCCTCTCACTTCACAGTTCTTGGAATTTTCTTGTTCTAGCTTGCATAATTGGGTGCACGCAGTAAAGAGTTCTTCCCATCTGAAACTGATTAGTTTGCTAAAAAAAAAAAAAAATGCAAACAGAGAAGTTTGATGCGTAAGGAACATGTCAGCGCCTGCTTTCGTAACATGAGGCTGTTGGATGACTGAAAGCGGGCTGCTTTTCTTCACAGTGAAGTAGATTACAAGAAAAGAGGCTTGACAAACACGTAGAAGGTGCTCAGAGCAAAGCCTCCAACAGAAAGCCTGACTGGGCAGGGGTGGTGCAGCACTGGCCAGTCCTCCTCCCTGGCTGCAGAAAGGCCAGAGTCTCATGAACAGTCTCTTTGGGCTTGTGGTGTGATCTGGGCGGGATGTCTGTTGCGATCCTGCCCACAGACATAAAAACACTCCCTTCTGAGTCGTATTCAATGTGTTATCCTCAAATGCCCTTTGTTTACTTAGAAAGTGTTGTATATTCTCAGTCTCGGTTAGAGAGAATTTTATAATTCATAAAGCTGTGTGAAACAAACACTTTTACACTGATAAACGCCAGCACTGATTGACAAATATGCTTTGAGTCATTCGTTAGGATGATAGCACACACCCTTCCCAGAATGCAACACTCAGCAAATTGCTGCACCTGAATGATAGGCTATTGTCTCTACTTGTCTGAAATGTTGTGACACACTGCACTGTACTACAGTACGACAGGTGTGCTGGGGGGACAAAAAGACACAGGACTGCACATAGCTTAGATTTCATTCTACATGATATATTGTTCCAAAATTCTTTGTTGGTACTTGTGTATGACAGCCATACTGGGCCTATAAATGAATTTAAGGTGTAACTATAATGCTTATCTTCATTTTCTGTCATGTATACTGTTAAACTGGTGGATCCTGATATTAAACATGGCTAAAATTTCAAATATTGATAGCATATTGATCAGTTTTATTTATAACATTTATTTACTTCTGCTATTAATGCTCAGTTTATTGCTATATCTAACCAAGTGTTTCCTTGAACTTTATGTATATTTTAAAATACAGAAGGCAGAAACTTGTTCCTTTTGTCCTCACACCCGCAGGTTTGGAGGGAGATTCAGATCTCCAGTTCTTGTTGTTGGGAGGGAAGCTGGTCAAGGTTCGCTCAAAATCCTGGAAGCATAGCCGCTACTTCAAACTGGAGGAAGACTGCCAGACCTTTTCGCATGACTCGAAGAAAGCATTCAAGCAAAACCACACCTGTGAGTGTAACCTCTGCGCTTACTGGATTATATATGTCTGTATATTTACATGTCCAGCCGTCCATCCAGCCAGCCTTTGTCTTCCACATATCCCGGACAGGCCTCCAGTCTGTTGCAGGTCCGTGTACAAGTTCTGTTCCATTTAAATTCTTTTAGTCTGATGAGAACATCTACCTTTTTGACCTGCAGACTGCTCTTCTATTATTCCATCCGCTAAGAGCTCTCCTTTCAGATCTTAACAATAGCGTCTTCCCTTACAGCACACACACACACGAGCACACGCTCACATACCAATAGTAGTGAATATGTGTGGAAACAGCTCCGCGCTGATAGGTACTGTGGTGTGGCCAAAGCCAGACTGGGAAATACCAGTGTGACTCCCGGCTGTATGTTTGTCTGTGTGTGTTAGAGAGACTATTTTCCTTAGATTTTTGGTTCAGTGAACCACTGTCTGGCTGTGAATGTACAGCATGTGTGCATCCACTGGGGCTCAGGTAGCTCAGGTTTCCCTCCCAGCTACTGCTAGTGAGGGAGATCACTTCTGCCCTGCACTTGAGCCTTGAACAAACACTGAGAGAATAGTGACTCTAATATTCTCTTTACAGACAGGATGTTTTCTAACATTAACACACTTTCTTACAGATGGGCCCTCACAGGAATTTCTTTGTTTACGGAAATAAGCTGCTATTTTATTGCTTTCCTGTGGGCTTCAGTCGCATTTACCAGTCAGCTCTAAAGCGCTTTGATTAAAATAGAGGAGATTGTGGGAGGACAGCATGTATTGTTTTTTTACCATATTTTGCATGAGAGCATCTGCTGCTGTGCTTTACTCAAGTCAAATTTGTCAGCTTGAAAAGCTGGCTTAGCCTATTTATGTCATATTATCATTCTCCTTTTTTTTAATAGCTGTAATTCTGGTACTGTTACTTCAGTCTCTATTTTATTTCTATCACCATACACCCTCTGCCCTAGAAGAAACAATCCCCAATGTTTTGCTTAATTAGAATTGAACGTTTAAGTATAGCGGTGGAATTTGTTGTTGATATTGTAAAGCTGTTTAAGAGGTATCATTTTTTGGAGCTTTGGAAGAAAATTCACTCTGTGGTGTCAGGAGGGACTTTTCTCAATGTCACTGACAGCATAGCTTAGTTTAGGCAATTTAAAGAGGTTTAAATCCATCTATTGATCCATCCACTGATCCACTCAATCACTGATCCATTAATCTATCAATCCATTATCTTGTGCGTAGCCTTCCTCCTAGGGGAGCTTTCCCAGGCCAGATGAGATATATAATCGCTCTAGTGGATTCTGGGTTCCACCTTGGGTTTTCCTTCCAGTTGGGCAAGCCTGGAAAACCTCCAAAGCAAACTGCCCATGAGACATCCTAATTAGATGCCCAAACTGGTATTTAACGGCTGTACTCAAAGCTCCCTCTGGATGTTCAAGGTCCTTACTCTTTCTAATGTGCATTCCAGCCACTCTAAGAAGGAAACTCATTGTATTATGACCTTTTTCTGTTGGTCGCTACCCAGATCTAATAATCACAGGTGAGCACTGGAACATAGAGTGACTGACATTCAAAGATGTTCTTTTTGTTTTGTTTGTTCGCTCACTGGCACGACTATCTAACCCTCTAACTTTAACTTCCCTTTGAGGAAAAGAGTATTAGAAACAGTGGAGTGAACTTTGTCAGGCCTTCACAAAACTCTCTTTGTGTAAACAATTCATGTGGTATTCAAACAATGTCTGCGTGACACGGATGACATGACTTGGACATTGTGGCTAGTCTCTCCAGATGGGATTCCCTGAAATTGGTCCAAATTCACAACCTCTGTTTTGTTGAAGATAATGTGCATGCACAGATCAACCAAACACTCCCTTTTCTGCTGAGTGCTTTTAAGGTATTTTAGTCATCCAGCAATCAGCTGAGGCAGGGCTTGGAAAACATGGGTGTGTTTCACTCCACTGCCCACTCATTGTGTTGTTTTTGTTTTTAGCTATTTTGAACTTTAGATTCCTTCAAAGTGGAATGATTCATGAGCTTCCCTAACTTTGGGATGCAGGGAGTAGATGTGGAGTGATTGTGGCCCAGTGGTAATATATGGCCTCATGGCTAAGCCTGGAGTCTTTTGCTGTTTTGTTACAAGGGCCTGTGCTTCTATGTAGTGCGATGACATCATACACGGCAGTGCATGCTCTTCCGTACATTAAGGCCAGCTCTATTGCACAACAATAGAGCTGGCCTCCAATGTATTGGCTGCATCAGTGTGCAGTGACCTTTTGTATGTGTGTTGTCTTTGTATGGGTGATAAAGATAAACATTTTTAGTCCGAGACACTTTGATTGTATGAGTGCATGTGTTAGAAAAGGGGCTCAGGAGAGGTCAGATTGTATAAAATTGTTTTAAAGTGCAGTAAAGTCAAAATCAAATCTGCAGTGTGTTTGTGTTGCAAAAGAATTCAGGTTTACAGGAGATAACAACAAAATGTTGGAGAACCCATCTGTTGGGCCTAAAAATGACTCTTAAACATTAAGACTGTTTCGGTAAAATGGCTCAATCTGGTTTATTATAAACATGATTCAGTAATATGTTTGACATCAGGACATTCATGAAGACTTGCTGTTGCAATGTCGTAAATAGTCTATTACAGATAAAGCTGCATAAATCTTTTTTTTTTCATCCCACCAAGTATTTAAAGGATTATGTGTAATGAAATCATCACCCAACTCAACTCGGTTGACCATTTTAGCATCTTTTACCTCCTTGTTCTGCTTTTATGGCCTACAGTGTTGAGTCTAGAGCTCTGTTTTCAGCAGGATTCATCTGTTTCCACTGAAAAAGCTCTGATAAGCTAACTGTTTACACACTGTCTAGTACCAAACAAAGATAGTGACTAGTTGGTGAACATCGTGCAGCATTTAGCTGCTAAAAACAGCTTTCTCAAGAGTTTGTGAAGGCCATTGGCTAAGGCTATCTAGTGGTCAAAAATATGACAAAATTGTTATGCTAATTTTGATGTCCTGTAAATAGGTAATGCTTGCTAAAAAGCAATGCTAGCACTTTCTTGGGGCCATGTTATGCATTTTTTCCACACATAAAATATCAAAAAGTCAGCGTTTGCTTCATAAATGTTGTTGGGATCCCACAAAAACTCTGCCAGTGCATGCAGAAAGTTGCCTGGAAGACGTAAGTTTTGTGCTGCAGATTTGTGAGTGAAGGCAACAGATGTGGCCTGTTGACACAAAAGCCTTTCCGTTGATAAGATAGAAAAACAGTTTCAGTTGTAACCACTGGGCCTAAAAGTCTGCCGCCACAAGATATGGACTTATCTCAGGAAAGACTGTGTGTCAGGGGATAATAATGGCTGAATGTTACCATCCTGATAGCTGTTATTAATACCAGAAATAAAAGATGGGACATTTTAGACAGCATAGCAGTTAATAATGAATATATTAAAATAATCACAATTTGCTTTTTATGATATAGAGGTGCAGATATCAGTACTTGCCACACCTGATTTTTTTTTTTTTTTTTTAATTTTTTTTTTCTAAGGAAAA
>VUQG01010364.1:38521-52939 GCA_015106755.1 Etia nguti | reverse complement strand
AAGTTAACTTGCACAAAAAAATTGAAAAGTGGTGTAAAAAAAAAAAAAAATCACAGCCCGAGGTTTATCCCATGGTGATTGTCACAGTGCCTCCCTTTCCCTCTAATTAGCTGTAGATGCTTTGCTTGAATTCAGTGTATAATCCCCTGGATGAAGTGCAGTCAGCATCTTTCCTTTTCCTAAAAGCACGAGAGGTGCAGTATCATCAACTCCATCTTCGCTCCAACACTGCCTCTGGATGATTTAATAAGGTTAAAAGACTAGTCAGCAATTACCCCCTGCTCAGTGGAGGAAAACTCTGAAACACAATTGCATTACAGCTGTAGATAAATGCCAGACACCACATCCACAAAGAAAGTGGCTATCTCCACCTTTTTACAATCCAGGCACAAATAAGCTTTTTTAGTTAGAAAAGTACTGACGAGTTATTTCGCTTTTGATTCTCTGTGTTTGTGTCTCTACAATACAGAATCACAGTGGTCAGGGTGAGACAGTCCAGAGAGTGTCATAGAGTGGCATTTATTGCTTCTGCTGTGGGGAAACAGGTAAGCAGAGCACACCATCTACAAAGTAGTCCCCTTTGACACCAGCACTCCACAAATCAGGGCTGAAGGGCAGGCCAGAGTGGGGGCACTGACACAGAGGTCCTTTAGAGTTCCAGCATGCCCCAGGAATGTGGTAGAGCAAAGGCAGCTGCCGGCAGGACAACCAGACATCTGGGATTTGTCTGGCACCATGTTTGATTTTATTGTCCCTACCATAAGACAACTGAAAGGAAGAAACACGTCTGGCCAGTGCCTGTCCCACTACACAAACTTGCTTCCCAGTGATGAAAGTTTCTAACTGGGTTATCCACTCTACAGCGAGAAGCTTGAAAACTGCTCGTGGGGGGTATGAGCTCCAGTGAAATTAGTCCTCCTTGTTGCACTTATTAGATAATACTTCCTGTATTAGTGGGGCAGCCATGATAGCAGGCAGATTTACAGCTCTCTGTGGCAGGCAGCTCACTTTAACATGAGCTGTGTTAACTCTGGTCATTAAACAGAGGATGTCATCACTCCACGCCGCCGCTGCATGTTAGATGTCACACACATCCTCCATAGGGCAGCCTCTGTCCACTTCCATCCACAACATCCTCTAAATCTGTCATTGCCACCTGGGCATTTGACCACACCGCCCTGCCGCAGCTTTGTACATACATGTGGAGAGAGATACGCAGGTGTTCGTGTGCATGAGTGGCGCGCAGAGCCTTACACGCACCCACCCACCCATTGCATGTGTGGACGGATGTGTGGGACAGCGGCCGGTCCATCCACACGGGGTGAGGTGGAGGCGTGACGTTCATTACAGACCCAACTCTGTACACAGGCCAGATAAGCAGAACAGGACAAGATAAGGACGCGTAGCTGGCTACAGCAAAGTGCAGCCAGATATTCTGATGGCACCACCAGATGAAACACCATCCACTCTTACGCTAAAGATTTACTCTTCACCCGCGAATTCATTATTTTAATAGTGCTGCTGCATTTTAATCCTTGCAGGGTAAGCAACTACAATGCTGCTGAATCAGCAGGCTTTGCTCAGAATATTTTACTGTAATAAAAGCATGAAAAAAACAGGAAATTTTCATGTAAGTGTACAAAATTAAGTATTTTACATATGATGTCGATATTACAAAGGAACAAAGTTTATGGAGGGTCTTTAGATCAGATGAGTTTCAACTTCATGCTTAAGGCTCCCTCCAAAGTTGTGTCTAAGCATTGCATGCTATGTTTTTTTTTAATCACTATACATTTTGTCTTCAAGCACGATTTACTTCAAGAATTGTGCAATTTAATTTTGCATTTAATAACACTTGCATTAAAAAATTTACTTAAAATAGGTAAAATGTAAAGATAATTTTTGCTAATATAATTATTCCTATGATATTTGATAAAATAAATACAAGAGGTATCACATTTTACCAAACAAACAAGGACATAAAAACCGTATTGTTTATCATTTTTAATATTTTTTTGTAACATATTTTAATATCATGCATTCTTAGTTGAGTGTGTATATTATGGTCCACCTCATGTTATTGTGGATATTATATGATCAAAATGGATTTCTTTAAAGCCTAAAAATGTGTTGAAACACATTGATAGTAATCATTTCTCTAACTGGATAAAAGACCGTGGAGGATTTGCTTGGGTCGACTTGCAAAATGACCCGTGCCAGCACTCGCTATTATACTACATTAGTCATCGACTCCTGGGACCGTGGAGACCTTATGGTTATTCTTCTTTAAGTGGAGTATCATCTAATTCAAAACATTACATAAATGTGTGTATCTGGCCGGCAGTGCACATACCTTATGTTTGCATGTCTGTGTACCGCTTGTGAAGTTTATATGTATATAAGTGTATATGTGAAAGTGTGCACTGATTTGTGTTTCTATATCATGGGTGTGGGTCCATGTGTGCCACACTGTACTCTAAACCAATATTCAATCACTATGTGTGAAGGTCATAATTCAGCTGCTTCATAGTGATGCAGATACTGTTTACTGTATCCAAGTGGTGCCATTAGACATCATGTCTGTTGAAATTTAGCTGCCCCCTCTCATCCAACACGCTGCAACTCTCATCATCAACAGTACAATCATTCTCAGTGATAGCAAAGCACAGGGGAGAGAAGAGGAGCTGGCCCTCCAAGATGGATGTGTGTTATTGTTTGTGGGATGACAGTGTGTTTCAATCAGGTCCTCTGAGCTCTAATCCCAGGTAGAGCTCTTAAAGTTGCTGAGTCAGTTACTGCTTCATCGATCCATCACATGGGTTAGTAGTGGGCAGGTGTACTCCCCAGCTCCCAGGAGACTGAGGAAACACCTGCCCTGCACTGCTCGGGACTTCATCATCCCGCCATTCCTTTGTCTCGTTCTGCAGGGAGCTCAACGTCGGGCCACGAAAACTGTGAAAGCAGCACTTTTGTGGTCGTTTGTTGCCCGTACACAAGAATTAGGAGAAGGGAGATATGGTTTTCCCTTGCCTCCCGCACCTGTCCCCTCCTTTATTTCTCACCCAGGGAGAAGGGGCATGCACTAAATGGACCGCACACAACTGCCTCGGAGCTGCACAGATCACAGCGAGCTTATACCATTTAAACAGAGAGAAGTCACGCAGGGTAGTGCCGAACGACACACTGCCCACATCTTCATTTTATTATACAGTCCCTGAGTTATCAAAATGAATACACTTTTCCAGTAGCTATAGAGGACAATGAATTTGGAAGTGCATTAAGAGAAAGCATAGTGGTTATTATTACATCTGAGAGAAGTGCGCCAGCGAGGGGTGAGAGTCTATGTTTCTCCTGCTGCAGGCAGTCAATTAGTGCCAGAGGGAAACACAGCACTCCTCTGTTGCTCTCTGCTAAGGAGCTGTAAATAAAGGTTTTTATTGCACCACACTATCTGCGCCTCTTCTCTGGACATCAATAGGCCAATGCAATGGACTGTTTCGTAGCATAATCACTTTGTGACTTGTTTTTTTCACTAAAAGGAATAGGGCTGAACAACTCAAAAACTCTGCATTCTTGGATCAATCTATATTTTCTGTCCTGACCTTCACAGAAATACCTTGAATCCTATCAGTCCATTCTTCATTTAAACAGGATTGGCAAAGGCAACAGTCTTGCACAATTTATTGCTCCCACAGAGCATTTGGAGAAAACCCACAATTTAAAAAAGCCTTTGTTAGGCCTGTCTGACAGTATCATTGCAGACTGTAATGGTCCCAATGTATCAAACTAGAGAAGTCAGTAAATATGAAATAGCAAAGTTAGTGTACTGCTCATGCTCATACCAACATGACAGTGTATTTTAACCCTTCAACGGTTCAAGCAAAACTTAACTGGGATGAGATTCAGCCTTTATTCCTGTAGGAAATGTCTTTTAATGATAGTTGTAAAAACCCTAAATTCACAATAAAGGTGATCTGTGTAACACAAAACAGTAGAGAAATCACATGACTTCATAACTCATACTATTTTTTTATACCAAGACACCACTGGGTATGTTTTCATTCCTGTCTTTGCATGTAATACATATCTTATAGAGCATAGAAGCCAAAGAATTAATGTGTACGACTCTAAATAACAAACATATCAATTTTAACCATTTATCATTTTCACTCTTGACAAGTGTTGCAGAATTCATATCTATCAAAATACTCCACTGGCTACTGATGTTTTTCCATAAACAGTACTCTCTAATTCAGATGTCACTTCCTGTAAATGATCTATTAACAGATTTTGTTGTTATGAACTGCAGAGAAGAACTGCAGAGTTAAAAATGGATCAACAAATACTCTCTGAATATTAAATCCTATCTTAATAATAATGCCACATATTTATATGCTCCTAGAATATTGGCTGAGGGTCTATCTGGATATTATTTGTTCAGAAGGCAGATTTATGCATTGTGTTGGATCTAAGTGGATCTAAGTGAGCAAAGTGTCTTCTTTCAGATACAGGGGCAGATACATTTCAGTGACAGAAAAAACCAAAATCCAAGGCCACAAGTCACCAACTTTAGCTCCTGTAAATTGAATGCTGATTCTATTTATATTTGGTTTGATTTACACCCAGTTTCCTCCATGCAAGTGAACAGGAAACAGATGCTAGGAATTGTTCTGTCCCTGAATTCCTTAGAGAGGGATTCTAGTCAACACCAACGTGTGAGATTGGCTTTGTACTTGCATGCGAAAAGGTAGTAGACGGTGACTAAATTGACTCCCTGGTTTCCCTGCTCTGAATGTCCATTTCCTCACAGTTTCCACTTGCGTATGTCCGTCTGCCCAAACCCAGGTTATGGCAGGCAGGCTTCCCTAATGGAGTCATGGAGCCAAGTCTACGATTTCTCAGGACAAGGTCAACCGTAACGCCTCAGGCACCAACAGCAGTGGGAGGTAGCATTTGTGGAGAACATTAGAGTTCATAACAAAATTTCAGTGATAAATGATAAGGCAAGGCAAACCCATATGACTTGCGTGGCTAAGAAAAAATGAAGCAAATCCAATTGCAATATATTATCCCCTGTAAATCTGCTAAAAGATCATGAGCGGTGCTCTAAATGAATCATTTTGCCACAGTCTCCCTAAAGTATGCTTTCGCTATGCAACAGCTAATAGGTGAATAATAAAAATGTGTTCTCCATAATTACATTAATTATGCAAACAAATAGAAACACACAGCAATAATTAAGGCGTTAAGATTATTGCAGATGATCAAGCACCCAGACATGTGACACAAGGGGAAAATAGTAATTTAGTATCGAGGAATATTGTTTGACATTTACAAGGTGATATGATTTGAAAATAAAAGGCTCTTCTTTTCATGGACCATGGCGCCATCTAGAGGACACTGAAAAAAAAAAAACTAATCAGACACAACATGGCCATCATTTGAGAGGTTATATTCTAGTTGGTGGGACTATTTGCACTGAGAAAATTCAGTTGAGCAAATGTGGGCTCATTGTAGCCCACTAAAAGTAACTTTTTTTTTTCTCAGGCTTTGGGTGTTTGTGTGTTTATGTGTGCGTGTGCGCGTGTGTGATGCATTGTGTGAAGCATTATGATATGGTGCCACCTACTGTTAGATCACTTGCCATATGAGTGAAATAAAAGCACAATCCGTGCATATATCCTGTTGATAAGATCAAATTAAAGTGAAACAAAGGTCAGCTGTACAGTGTAATAATACACACCGCAAGTGAGCTTTTGTGTACAATGTGTGCTCCCATATTCTGTGCCACTGGATGAGAACAAAGGGCAAAAGGTTACAGCCATGTCATCCCTCACCTCACATATGATTTGCAACCGCTGGCCCCTCCCTCACCCAAGATTTATTGTACATTAAATTTCTGCTGACGTTGTTCTGCTCGGCCGCTCCTTAGATATATGGCAAACCATAATTTGGAGGTGTAAAAATGGGTATAAAACCTGTATTAATTATTTCATTGTGGTTCTACAGTAAGTGCTGTCTTTTAGCCCAGACGAGGATGTCATCCCCCTCTATTTCAGCGGATCATTATATCACTCATTTGTCAGAGACTAAATTACAATCAAGGCCAGTGCTGTACCGTTGTATGGTAAATCAGGGAAAACCAAGACTTTTTTATTGGTGTCATTAACTAATACTTTTATTCATTTTTTTACTTTATTTCATGTAAATTAGCTGATAATTGCATTTAAATCTCTTTTGTCTAGCAGTGGACTGACGGCCTGGCCTATAGCTGCATTAAAGACCCCAAACTACAGTTATAAAACAAAAGCTGGAGATTTTCGCTGGCTTGTTTCTTGAAATGGCATGAAAGCAAAAAGCAGCCACAGTAAGCACAGAGACTGGAAGTGTCCATGACGGATAGCAGTGTGTGGGACTTGTGATATATCTTTGTGTCGCGGGGCAGTTAGGTACAAAGACTGAGGGGTGTGATCAACAACCAAACAAACACACTGTCCTGGAGCGAGGGCGAGGAAGTGTACACAGAGCATCCATCACACCACATCTGCGAACAGCCGATACTGTTCTGTTTAGTCTCACTAACCCACTACACTCAGATCATGCCCCGCTGCCCTTGCAGGTCTCACATGTAGTTATAAAATTGTGGCATAATCTATCAGCCTTGCAGCAATAGTTGCTTGTACAGCATGTCCAGCAAAGACATAATTAAGCTTAACAAGTAACACAAAAAGCAACTGTTTCTCTAAGTAACAAGTGACATTCTAAACATTTTTAAGTGGTGAAAGCCACATATCACATGCATGCATGCTGTTAAGTTGTTCTAAATAACACAAGAATTACTGAACTTCTCATTTACAACCATGCTTTTCTTCGCCAGTCAGTAAATCTTAAAAAATGGCATGTAAACACGTCATGATTCTTCTCTCTTAAAGTGATCAGAGAGCTATGGCACACTTGAAATGGATTACAATAAAATTAAATAAAATTCAATCATTCAAAGGACTTTTTTTATTTGAAAGGGGTAAACACGGCTCTTACTAATAGCAATATTTAAGTCTGTATACCTAAATAGAGTTAAAACCTTTCACTGATATCAGTGACTAACACCAGCTTACCTATTATTTAATGCCAAAATGGCTGTTGTAAAAATGGATCTCTTATCACTGAGACTGAAACATTTATGTCTCAGTGATGAGAGAATGTCGCCATTTTATTGTTGCATAGGTCAAGCTAATTTTATCTGCTGAATAAGCTCATCATATTCCATATTGTTAAGCACTGATTATAGTAGAAGTGTAATATGGTATTAGGTTAAAGTACATGCATATGTCAAAAATGTACTCTTGTATAGAAACTCAGTATGTATTACTTTTCACAGTCAGTATATTTAAGGGGCTAACGTGAGTTTAACAAATCTTCCACTAATTATACCAATTCCTAACCATACTGTGGAAATATACTATACAGTGATAGATTTAACATAATAGAAATTTGATTCAAGGACTATCAGTCTATGAATGCAACAAGTACAGATAAGTAAAGACAGACTCTGGTATGCTGATGTTGTTTTTCCTGCGGTGCAGTATGATGTCTTCTAATGTGTGTTGCATCGTGCTTCTTGTTTGTTCCAATACAAACAGGAAAAATTAATTTAAAAAATAAAAGCATGGCATTTGGACAGTGTTAAAGACCATCTGCTCTACTTCAACAGTGGTGGATGGCCCAGGATTCACACTCATCTTGCTAAACAGGCATCTGTTGCAACCAGAAAATGTATTGACCTTTATTGTCAGCAGCACCATTACCACGCTGAAATAGTCCAACAGGGCCCAGTTACCAAAGCAGAAGATGATTTTTATATGTTCACACACAGCAAGACCTTTGTAATAGAGCTTCCAGCATAGACAACCTTTATTCATGTTGTTCCAAAAAAAGCAGGACCACTCTCACTAGTGTCTGATTATTTTTTCCCATAATTTATTGTAGACTGATTTTCCACCATAGAAAAAAATCTGTGTTGTAATGCACAAAAAAACTGATCAAGTGTCTCAAAGCATACATAGGCTGCAGCAGGACAGAAGAAGCCAAACATGGACTGGCTCTTGAATTTGAACTATGGACCGCTCATAAATACTCATCATTAACAGTGTCAGTAAAATATTACCCTTTTTTATTGGGGCTGTATTTTCCTCACATACTACAGTAAAGTTAATGACAGACATTGTCTAAACTATAAAACCGTCATATATTTGGAGATGCTGGTCAGCTTCACCAAGGCTTAGTAGCATCTGGCTCATAGATCATACCTGCCCAATCAAGTGTTCTCGTAACAGAGAGGAAACTTGAACTGAAAAGATGGATTTATGTCTCATTTCCACACTTTCAACTGAACATAATTATTATTAATTATTTTCATGCAGACATTTCTCAAACTTCTTTAAAGGTGTACTTAAAAAAAAACAGAAAATTAGAAAGTTGTAAACATACTGCCATTAAAATACTGAAATATCTGATAAAACAGTGCTGATTGGTGGTCGGGGGGGGGGGGCTTGAGTGCTAAGCTGGAGTAAAAAAACGCTATATAAGAAGTAGCCCAATCACAGTTTGGTCCTCTTACTGAAATTAGTTTGCTTGTTATACTGTATGTGATAATAATCTTAATTCTAATCCTTTTTTAATTTTATTTATTTATTTATTTAATTTGCTGCAAATGCAACACAAAATTTGTAAGATGCCTGTTTTTAGGGTTTGGCTTGCATCTGAGTTATTTCTTTCTTTACTGACATTGAAGCAAACGATTTACAGCCTAGATGGCATCAGCAGTTGTTTCAGTGAACTGAATCAAAGGCGGGTTTATGTGAAAAGAAATGTACCTGGGAGTCCAGTAGACGCTGGTCAGAGATATGCCAGTTATACGTGCTACTTGTCCTGCAGACTAACACTGATTAGCAGCACAAACATGATTGACTATAGAGGGCTTGATGGATGGAAGCGTTGATGGTTGGTACTCCAAGTCAACCAGCAGATGGCGCAAAGTAACATTGATTTGTTGCAGGAAAGGAGGAGAGCAGTAAAGGACAGAGGTTACTAAGGTAACTTTAATAAGAATTAATAATATACACGAAGCTTTATATGGCAGTCTGTGTTCATGAGTCATGGAGGCTTTAGAGTGCTGTATTTTAAATTCTGATGATTGTAGTTCACGATCGTCTTACGCTCAGCATCACAGCCACACCGATTGGGTCACGTGATCCGCTCAGCTCTGCGTCCGTGGACATCTGCAAAATGGAGGTGAGGTTCTGTCAAATGTTGCAAATGAAATACGGTTGTGTGAGACATGCATGGACACAAAGGCTATTCTGTAACGTATACGCGACAGTGCTCAGAGGGTGTATTGTGTTGCATCATAACATGTGGCTGCTCTGTTGCTTTAAAGCTGGTCGCGTTAGCTAAGGCTGTAGCTAAGCTAATGGTGGTTCAACAAAACTAAACATACAGCTCTCCGGCTATTGAGCTGGAGAGCAGTATGTTGTGTTGGGGTTGGCTTTTGCAAAAAACCAAACAAAAAAAAAACAAATGAATAATAATCTCGCTGGAGTTTATAAACCAAAGGCAGTTATTAGAGCAAATGCGTTTTCCTTATTTATGTGTATATTCTTAGTGTTGTTAGAGTACCTGCGTCTGTCTTGAAATGAGCTAATGCTAGCTGCTAAAGCTAATACAGCTCAGGCTAACCCAGTCTGTACTATGGACACGTTAGATGATATATGCAGCGTGTCACGTAATATAATTTCGTGTGTTTTTGTTTTCTGAGTGTTGTTTTTGTTTTTTTTTGGGTGAGTGTGTCGCCTACGAGTTAATGTCAAATTCTGGTATTAAGGGCTGACACTACAGCTGAACAACCCCAATTTCTTAACTGATAAATATCCAAATATTTTTTTTGTTGTTTTTATTACTAAGCCTTTGTCTTTTCTTTAAATGATATGTTTAATCACACTATCGAGGTAAATTTGTATATATTTGTATATATTTAACACCAGAACAGAGGTGTTAGTCTGGAGGTATTGGTTTAAAATATGAGTTACATTTTATTAGCAAGTACAGTGAATGTCTGAAGAAACCTTTCAGTAAAACACTTTACTTTAGTTAATGTTAAAGTTGAAATTCCAGGCTCAGAGTACGAAAAAAACACCTGTTGTGAAAAGCTGCCATACAAAGATATTGTTCTCAGAATCCCATACATTTCATCTGACCATTTATGATTGACAAAATACATCAGTTTAGTTTTTTATGTATCTATGTTTTACTGAATTGTTATATTTGATGTCTTTTCTTAATAAATGTACATGTTTTTCCAAAAGACAAAATGTCTTTTTTAAAAGAGAGAAATGTTGATGATCTTAAAAAAGAAAGAAAGAAAAAGTGTATGAAACGCAGTTTTTGTCTGTATTGTCTTACTTTAAGGTTGTTAGTACAACGTAGTAACAGCTTCTTACATGTAGTGTCATTTCACAGCTTGTTCTCTGATGCATCCTTAATATCTCTGGTGGTGTGTTTGCTTTATTTTTATAGGACCGTGGCGCTAAAGAGCCCGAGCAGCTCAGAAAGCTGTTCATTGGAGGTCTGAGCTTTGAAACTACGGAGGAGAGTTTACGGGCCCATTTTGAACAATGGGGTACCCTTACAGATTGTGTGGTTTGTATTTTTATCCTGACCTAGTTTCAAAATGGTTTTAAATAAAGATGAAAACGTGTAAATGTAATTGCACACCACTTGAACAGTACCTGTTAAACCTGTTTTGTCCCTAGGTAATGAGAGATCCTAACAGCAAGCGATCAAGAGGGTTTGGCTTTGTAACATACTCTTCTGTAAGGGAAGTCGATGATGCCATGAAAGCAAGACCTCATAAAGTAGATGGCCGAGTTGTTGAGCCCAAAAGGGCTGTGTCCAGAGAGGTAAAATAAAGGAAGAAATTAATAAATCCCAGACCAGAGTTATGTTATTGTTTGGCGTGTACTTACTAATGCACTCCACTTTAGGACTCCAATAAACCGGGCGCCCATCTGACAGTGAAGAAGATCTTTGTTGGTGGCATCAAGGAAGATACTGAGGAGTACCACATTCGCGAGTATTTTGAGAAATATGGAAAGATCGAATGCATTGACATCATGGAGGAACGCTCCACAGGGAAGAAGAGAGGATTCTGCTTTGTCACTTTTGATGACCATGACACTGTAGACAAAATTGTTGGTATGGGCTCATTCAAATTTCAGAGTTAGCCAAACTGTTAGTAAACAGAAAGCAGTGAATAAACATGTAATGTTTTTCCCATTTTCCTTGAAGCCCAGAAATTCCACACAATCAACTTCCACAATTGTGAGGTCAGGAAAGCTCTGTCAAAACAGGAAATGAGTGCTATATCCAATAACAGGGGTAAGCACACAATCAAAGGAAGATTAAAATTAGACTTACTGATTTGGCATGTACAGTATGCAGCTGATGTCATAAAAATCTTTAAAATTATACCTTTCTTTAAATAGGCAGGAGCGGTGGATCAGGAAATTTCATGGGCAGAGGTGGTAATTTTGGAGGTGGCGGCAACTTTGGCAGAGGTGGGTAGTTTGCATGTCAAGTCAAAGTACTTTTGGCCTTGAGCACATTAATTTGAAGTTTAAATTTGGGATCGAAGCACAGAAATAAGACGAAAACTTTACAGTACTTGCAAACATTGCATATACGTGTGTTGTATGTGTCAGTATGAGTGTCTTTGTGTGGATGTCTATATCAAAGTGCAGTGTATATTTATGAATTGATTAATATAAAAGAGAATTTGCTCTCTAATTCCGGTGCCTATTTTAGTATAAACCTACCATCAATAGACTTTAGTAGATTACTGCATGTAAAAAGACCAAATTAAAGTTTGTTATGTGAGCAGAAGTAATACGATTTTTTTTATTTAAGGCATTCGGTTTGAGATAATAGAAGTCTAAAACTATGTTGATTGGGATCCTTATAATATGTGTGATTGTTTTGGGTAATCTTTTTATCTTGTTTTTTAGGTGGCTATGGTGGAGGACGGGGTGGATATGGGGATGAGTTTGACAATGGTGAGCCGTTTTTCAAAGGTCTTTTAATGAGTGTAAACTATAGCAGGTGCACTGATTTAGGGGTCAAAAGTCACTGATGTGGTTATTTAATGGGTTCAAATGTCATGCTCACTAATACACACACCTGGTGTGTCTGTAGAATACTCTTTGCAATAGTGCCATGTTATAACTGTTTATCTGTGTCATATATATATATATATATACATACATTTATTTTATTTTGTTTTTTATTTTGTTTTTTAATTAAATAATAGGTCCAGGAGGAAATTATGGTGGCGGACCAGGTTATGGAGGTGGCCGAGGGGGCTACGGAGGTGGAGGTCCTGGGTATGGCAACCAGGGTGGAGGATTTGGTGGCAACTGTGACGGAGGCTACGGAGGTAATGGTGGAGGTAAAAGTTTTATTTCCTACAGAATTTTGAATGATTCGCCCGTGTGTGCGAGATAGTTGAAACCAAAGCTTGCCTTAAAATTGACTTACATCTTCAGGATATGGAGGTGGTGGAAATTACAATGACTTTGGAAACTATGGTGGACAGCAGTCCAACTATGGGCCCATGAAGGGAAACAGCTTTGGAGGCAGAAACTCAGGTGGACCCTATGGCGGTAAGTTTCACCCTGCAGTTTCTCGTAGTACATTCAGACTTGAAGTCTGAGTAACAGCATCATAATTTTGCGACTGCAGGTGGCTACGGCTCCGGTGGTGGCAGTGGCGGCTACGGCTCGCGGCGATATTAATTATTTAATGTTTTGGTAAGTTGCATTCAGCTTCACACCACCCTCGTAGCACAGTACAGAGTGAGCCCATAAAAAGTGCAGAATAACTATTTGTTCTATCCTGTATCCATTCAACAGGCTTCAGTTCTTAGCAGCAGAGGCGAGGAGGTGAGCAAAGGAATTGTCAGGAAAGCTGCAGGTTACTTTGAGGCAGTCATCTGAAAGCATTAGAGGAACACACAAGTCAGAAATTACTGCAGCTAAATCGGAGAAGTTTATGGAAGAAGGACTGTATACAAGACATGAGTGCAGATGATACTCTACCCTAATTGTGATAGATGTTTCCCTACTGAGCAATTTTTCCTTCTGTGCGTCTGAAGTGTGTGTGTATTGTGCCTGTGGTATCAGGGATAAAGAGTAAAGTGTTTTGGGGTTGCTTTGTTTTTTTTTTTTTATCTGAAGTCAGTTCTAAATATCTTTATTTTTCTTTTTTATATGGGGTAGTTTCCTGCTGGCCAATTAACCTTTGTCTTTTAACCTGGTTTTTGTCATATAGAATAATAATTTTAGGTCCTTAGATAAGATAGCTTTATACATTCATTCTGAAGTTATTATGATTTCACAATTGCAAGTGTCAAGTGTATTTTTTGATTTTGTATGTAAAGCACAGTGTGTAAATCCCTCGTAGTACCAGTGTAAACAATTACAAGCAGTCTGGAGTAGAATTAAGGGAATCCCTCACTCTTCTTGTTTCCAGCAAATCGAATTAGAGATTGTTCAAATATTTTGATTAGTTGAAAAAGACCGAATAAAATTGTGTAGTAAAGTAACATGAGGTTCAGTGCATCTTTGGTTCAGAAAAAGATGAAATGAGTTATTAATATATCTGTTGCTTGCTTATTGTGACTGAAGTGTAGCAAATCAGCTGGTCCACAACTTTCCTATCTGGTGGAGTATTATTTAGGAGCTCTGTGAAGTGAAAATAGTGTATACATGTTGCATTCATGTACTTGTACCAGGGTCAATATAAAGGGAGTTTTGGGTAGTCCTAGTGAAGGGCCCAGACACCACTTACGCAAGTAGGATAACAGCTACAAGCACCAGCATTTTGGGCTTCAGCATCACTAGTGTGGAAGATTTGCAGATGACTGTCAGACAGGACGTCTTCAGCCCCAGCACAGTGGACCAGTCAGCAGTTTGAGAGAGAAGGGAGAAGGCAGCATCGAGCACAACGCCCATGGAGGAAGCTTGCAGTGTCGTGCCTGATAGTGAGCATCTATCTTTCTTTCAAGACTAGCTAAACTCTCCAGCAGCCGGTGCTAGTGAAGAAAGACTAGGACACACTGGAGGTCCTGTTGAGTCAGAGATACCGCAGTTTTACCCGCAAATACTAGAGCTCAGACATTAAGAAGAAAAGGGAATGAGTATTTCACAAAGCTGACTTGAGAAGATGGAACAGGTAAGAGTAACCATTTTGCTTGATTTACAGATGTGGAAAGAGGAATTCTCTTCTTGCTGAAAATCTGTAAAGACCTGATAACATGGAAGGTTCTGGATGGGTAAGACTTTTTTTTTTTTTTTTTTTAAATATTGT
>VUQG01010364.1:4463-38501 GCA_015106755.1 Etia nguti | reverse complement strand
TATTGTCCAAGCCTGCTCATATTTCAATCTAATGCTGATTACACAAGGTGCTAAACATAGGGTGTTTTAAGATAAACAAAGCAGGTTGACCTTCAGTATTTGTCTACTTTGAGTAGAATCAGCATGTGCCCTTCACCCCACTGCTCGGTACGCTTTGAAGCCAAATACTCTTTGTGCTTATCATCAGCATGTTTTTTCAAGCTCAAATAAAGGTGGTGATGATTGAACACTTGAAACAGAAAGATCATCATATGCATTCCAAGAAAGGAAGTGAAGTAAAAGTCACTTAAAATAACATACAGCTCCCTTTTTTGTAAGTTTTACAAGTAGCTACTTCGGTTGCTCCCTTACTTCAAAGTGTAGCTCTGACCAAATCCCACACCCGATGCCCTTCTTGACACAACCCTCCAAGGAATTTGTCTCTCCTGCCAGGATCGAACTGGGTAAATGAGTAAACCACTACACAATGGAGCCCCTATTTTTAGTTTCATCATGTATAAAATAATCCTAATCCCAGTAGGTGCAAAAAACTGACTTCAAATCTTAACATTTGAGAACCTGCAATAATTTTTCAGTCAGAAAATCAACAGTTATAATATTACAGTACCAATTCACACAGTATTAAACTGTGACTTATTAAATAAACACTTTAAACTGGAGGCTGAGGTTTTCTAGAAAGCTAACATATTTAAAAAAAAAAAAAAAAAATGTAACCAATTTTTTAAAAAGAATTATTTTAAAAAAACTATCAGCAGGGGTCACAGGCATTTATAGCATTAAATATAAGTATACTCAAATATTGGTGTAATAGATGAAAGCATAGCATTTTTCCGTACAGGCCATATCCTGTTTTACAAAGTGCTCCCATTTGTTTCAGTTCTCAGAGTAGCCAAGTAAGCCAGTAAGTTAAGGGACTTTTTGTGAAGTTTCCATAATAATGAGAAGTCCTCCTACGGCACATATAACCTGTAGTTTTTAGAACTGAGGAATGAATTGTCATCAAATGCATAAAAATAAACTTGACACGTAATTATTTTTAACTTATTTCTGATTTATATGTATTCATGTTTGTGATACTTTGGTCATGTTGTGTCTAGATGGACAGAGTGTAGGTGTCAAATGTTTTGATTCCACATACTTTATGTCTAGACTGCTCAGTATAAAAAACAAAACGGTGCCCACTGTTATCCTGTCTCTCCCAGGATATTATCTTTGCAAAGGCATGTAAAATAACCAGCCTCATGTCAGGAGAGACAAAGAGCGAGTCAATGAAGGAAAAAAAAAAAAAAACTTGTTTGTTAAGGGCACACCAGTGAACCATTTTGTCTACTAAGCACAATATGTAAAATGTGACTTGTGTGTTTGAATAAAGGGATTTTTCATGATATGAGTGTTTTATTTCTTAAATTGTTTCCTTATTGTTCAGAGTAAATGTTATAGGAGCATTTTATTATTTGATTAACATGTGTCCTTGAATCCTTGATTTAAAAAAAAAAAATTTAAACTCTACCCTCCAGTTTTGTTTGCCACGTGCAGAAAACAGGCTTGACAACCAAAGGGGAGAGTCTGTGTGAAAGTGCATAGCGTGGGCATATTGATTGCATAGAGCTTTGCCTTTGAATGCGCTTTCCCGTTGGAGTATTGTGGACTTGTCATTCATGGTTCACGCTGAGCATACTCGACTGTACCTTGACGATTGTGCCCTTTGTAGTGTGTCATAAAGAATGCCGTGGGTGTGATTTCTTTTACCAGGAGTTTTAATAGAATAAAAAGATTTGGGTTACTATCCAAACAAGCTCGCTCCTATACAAGTTGAGCAGATTGTGAAAGCGTTTCAATCCAGTGACGTCTTTGTGTCTTTACAAAATTCTATTCATGCTGCGCTGTAAGCACTTTAGCAAAGCATTCATGTCAGGAACTGTCTTGAACATGTGGTAGGTTATGCAATAGTTTCTTAAAACTACATATCCATCTGCGACCAATCTGTTGTGGGCTCTGGCTGCAGCATAGCACGCAATATTCTGTTTTCAGTCAGCAGGAGACTAAGTAGCTATATGAATAGTTTATTTCAAAGCACAGAAATCAGAATAAAAAAAAGGAGGAGCAAATCATGAGGATAAAGTTATAAAATAAGTAACTGATTGAAACAATAATTAGCATACAGAAATATAATATATACAATATATATGTACAAATACAGTAACTTTTTTTTATCAATCTCATCAAGTGCTTATATTTACAAACTATTGGTTAAAGAATCTGTGAAGGTGTCGGAGTACAAAAGAAGTAAAATATAAAAAAATAGTAGAACATTCAAGAGAAGCAAAAACTATACAATAGTTCTGCTGAGCTATTAACGCTTAAAGCTGAGCAACTACAAAGTTATTGCATAGTATACTATAATAATGAAGTACCATATTACAAAGGAGATCAGTGTCTGTCGTCACGTTTAAAAGTCTTTTTAATGCGGGGAACGAGAAAGACGCTGCCATCAGTTGACTGCTGAAGGGAGTACTCTGATGGGGAGTAGGAATTTCCCTTCTCATCTCTCAACATGCCAAAGACCTCCAGGTACAAGTTGTTGAGCTGCCACTTCATTTCCTTCAGGTCTGTCATGTTCTTGCTCTTTTCACTAAGCAGGCGCTCTTTTTCTTCCTTCAGCGAGTCCAGCTCACTCTCCAGACCCACTATGTTCTCCATCTTACGTTTACGGCAGTTCTGGGCTGCCACCTTGTTCTTTCCGCGGCGGCGTATGTCGCGGACCAGTGCCAGCTGGGCCTCGTTCAGTTGGTGTTTTGACATCATTTCATTAAAATCATCAACAGGCAGGTTGATAATCATGTCAACGGTAAAGGGGATTTTGAGCGCCTTGGCCCTCTGTTCGTCTCTGGAGAGACGCACATCAGAGCGTTTCTTCGGTTTATCTTTGGTGAAGGGGGCATTCTTGTGGCTGCTCTCGTCTCCTGGGTCCACCTTATGTGTGGGATTCTTCTCCTGCTCATTTGGCTGCTGAGATGGTGTAGATACAGAAATTGCTGCGTGTGCATCATCTGGTTCAAAATTTAATGAAAACATTTCAGAGTAGTCAGATTCTGTGCTGCCAGGGTTCTGGTCCATCTCCTCCATGTCCGAGTCGCTGCATCTAAAGGACTCGCTTCCATATGCAGATTTTGCAGGACTTGCATTTGTAGAGATCCCCGAATCTGAGTCTGGCTGTTCTGTTATTAGATTTTGCTTGCTTCTGTCAAAGGCATCTCCGGGTGAGAGGCTGTACAAATCCATGGGAGTGAAGGGGGCCTCGTTTGGGACATCGGACACGGCAGCACTTTCATTTCCTTCGAGCCCGTGCTGACCACTGTTGTCTTCCAATATAGTGTTTTGATAAAATATGTTACAGAAACTTTCTGCGCCTAAATTGGCATTTAATTGAGGGGTTTTCGCTTTCATCGGGCTGAGACCATCAGCTGGAGCCATGCTGGGAACGGAGCTGTCAAATGTGTTCATAAACTCTGCGGGACCAACATTTAAACTGTTTGCTTTCTCATCTGTCATGGGGTAAAAAGAGTAGTTTGGATTCTGTATTTCAGGGCTGTTTTGAAGGGGATAGGTTGTGGTCTCCAGTGTGTCCTCCATTTGCATGTTGAGGCATTCCTACAAAAAAAAATTACAATTTTAAAATAAAAGCAGTCATCTTAAAGTACAGTTTAAAAAATTCTCAACATTGATGTGTGCTAAGATATTAAAAAGCCTACAAAAAAGACTTGTCATACGTTCAAAACTGAATGACTGTTATTAAGTGGGTTCATTGTTGAAATATTGAAACCTAAAATTAGTATATTTTATAAGTATAATTTTGCTCTATTCAATTTCTCATTCTTAATCGGTTATCGTCACTAAACTGGGTTTCAGTTAACAAAGTCTGGACCACTGAGCTGTTCAGCTGTTCCAGCTCACTGGTGTTCCACTAAATGCCGGTAGAGCTGGTTTTAGCACAAGATAGTTTTGTTAATCACAGTAGGCTATCCAGTTGTTGAAATGTCGGAACTTCCTACTGCTGTAAACAGACTACCTTATCTTCATGAAGCAGCTTTCACAAGTTTGAGCATAATTCCACTCAGCTTTCATTTCTACACTTTTAGTATCATCACCAACTAACAAGATTAATCCTTCAAATTCTATTTTATGGTTACAACCGCAGCCCAGTCCACTCAGTCAAAGGTCAGGGCAACTAATGGTGCAATGCTCCACCCACCAGCTAATGCAAATATGAGGTGCCTTGAAGCCGAGCTGATAAAGCAGCTAATGAAAATGACTTCACCTTTCTGCTACTAAGCAAAGGTTTTAAGACACACCTCATCTGAGCAAGATATCTTTTGGCTCTGCGCAAAAATTTTAGTGGCTATTAATCCTATGAATTGCATAACACCTTGAGCAACCATGCCTCTAATGCTTTAAAATGTCTAAATGATGAAAGTTAATCAGAGTGGAATAAGCAGTGTGCACTGGATTCTTAAAGCAAACAACGAGTGTTTGTCCTCTAATGCCAAGCTCCTGCCATTTATCCATTTTTTTCTTTTTGTATTTGTTCTAGCACGCAAACTGCCATGTCGCTGAGTTTGTAGAATCTCTGTGTCATACCTGCAGCTCGGGGAGGGACAAAAGCTCCATCCAGGCCTCCTCCAAATCCGGGGACATTCCCTGTGGTGCTGGTGGTGGCACCTGTCCTGGGGAGAGGGTGGCAGGTGATGGAGCTGGCTGTTCGGGGGACATCATCATGTTGCTGCTGATGGCTGCTGAGACAGCAGGTGTGTCCAGACAAACTGAAGTGTTCTAGGAGGCAAAACAGATGTGACAGTTTTTATACAGCTAAAAGCTATGCCCAATAATCACGTTGTTCATTTCTACTAATTTCTGCTCAATGTTCTTACCTCAGTTTCTTCTACAGGAAACGTCTCTGCCAGTAGCTGCAAACATTCATCGAATGACATGGCGTCACCGGTTTCTGGGAAACTGGCATTCTGCAACAGAAGTTAAAATACTTTGTGTTACTCTTTACCATCTAACATCTACCAGCTTTTTGGCACACCATGTTTTAACAGCAGCACATGATTGTGTATTTATAGTGCTCAGGTCCCTGCAGAGCACTGATGCAAAACTGAAGTCCAACCTGTGCTGCTGCATTTACACAGGATGAGGTGGTAACCTAGCTACAACACAGCCAGAGCCTATAAAATGAGCTGGGAGTGGTCTACCTTTGACATGAGTAATAATGGAGCGTGTGTGTACCTGTGTAACCTCTAGAGGTGTGACGGCAGGCTGCAGCGGGGCTCGAGGTATGTACTCTCCCGTCTCCTCGTCTAGCTGTAGCTGTGCCAGCAGGGCCTTCTCCTGCTCCCGGAGCAAATGCAGCTTCTTCTCCTCCTCCAGCTCCCGCTGCCTCTGGAGCTCATGCTCTTTCTGACGGTGGTTGTAGTCAAACACTTCGCGCCTGGCACCAAGATCAATGTCTTGCTTCCACAGTATGTCAATCAGGTCCATGTCCTAGAAAGACAGCCGCAGATCGGTTAACAGAGTTGCAAGCAGCCATGCTGTCTTGCATAGGAGTGTTCTGAGCATCGCAGCAAAACAGAACGTCCCTGCTGCGAAGCGTGACTGTTGCACCTGCCACACCCTGTCCCTCAGTATCTGATCACCAACAACAACACTGGCACTAATGTCAAGGGACAGAAACTGCATGAATAATGAAGGCATTTCTCTCCTTCCTCTGTTGCCACCACACACCAGCAAAGGACACATATCATCATTTGATACTTTTTCCAGTGAAGGGAAGTAGTCACTGCTTATCCAGTTACGCAGAAGTGTGAATTTGTTTGTCGTATTCAGACTCGGCACACAGTCAGGCCTTGTTTTTTAGCGAGTACTTGAAGTTCAGATTTAAAGGATGGTTCAAAACTACATTACACCATTTAGAAAATGTGGCCATTAAATATATGTGTTTAGGTGGTTTTAGTATGCAGTATTATGGTTGGTGAAGATAATGATAGAACATATAAACAAAGCAAGTAAAATTGGCACTGTAATTCTTCAATTATAATTATGCAGTAAATCTATAATGGTGTTGTATTTATACCTGTGTGTATATGGCAACGGCTACATTGATGGCAACCTATAGCTACATTTCTTTGAAGGTGCTCGGGTTACGGCAAAGGCTACAGCGTAAGGTTTCAGAAAGGTCTGCGGTTACAACGTACCTTTGTACCTAATCATACTATGAGGTCATAGATGTCATACTGAGTGAAATTAAAATGCTTGCTTCCTAAAATTTCACCCTCACTAGGTATTTAAGTGAACTATTACAAGTACTACTAAATTATCTTAACACAACAACAGTCTCGTCCTACATCTATTTACACATTAGGCAGAGCATGTGATGACATTTTAGTACCATTTCCTGTAGATTTCCCCTAACTGGCCGATTGTTATTTGCCTTTTTAAACAAGAATGTCTGAAGATAAATTATGCTGGCCCCTTCTCTGGGCTTTTAGCAGAATTTATTTACAGAAGGAAAGTGTTTCACAAGGCCCAAGGATGTTACATAAACCCACAATACTGGTTTACACAAAAAACTCTGAGCATGTGACTTGTTTGTTCCTCAGATTTGGGTGTAAACATTACTTATGAGCTTGGGTTTATAATACAAAAAAAAGGGAGCCTAGAGGGAACTGAGGGAGAATAAAGAACAAAGCAGAACAATGTACAATAAGGAGGATGTGGAACTGTTTAGAAAAACCCTGTCAGATAATGTTTTTTTCACTTGTTTTTTTGTTGTTTTTTTTAATAAAAACAGGATGAGTCACAAGCCTGCGCAAACTAATAATAATGACATATGAGCACCTATAAATATTTTAAGCCATTGTTGACACCATTTTCCTGACTACAGCTGTGGTGCTGAAGAAAAAAAAAAAGAACCCACTAACCCTCTTTGCCTCTGTGTTGCATCAGAGGTATGACCACTAAAGGATTACACATTACTAAGGCTGCTCGCTGGTTGGAAGGTGAGCGCACAACTAGACATTATGGTTTGTACAGGAATGAGGAAGTCCCTTAAAATGTCTGTGTGGGATGTCTAAACTCACTTCTTGAGGTTGCTGATGTTTTCTAACAAACAAAAAAAAGAAGAAAAGAAAGAAAAAAACACTCTTGTCTGTTGGTCACACCTAATATGCTCATCAGACAAGTCACACCAGTCTTTTAGAAAAAACAACCACCACAAAGCCAAAAAACTGTCTATTGTCAGTCAGTGATTTCAGTGTGGTTGTTAAATTAGCCTGTTGTTATAATCCAGCTTTATAAACAGCGCATTCTGTATTAATGAAGACTGGGCTCTGTGAATGTGGGTGTGCTTAAGTAATGGTGTCACTATCAACTGTCACAAGACATGGACTGGCACCAGAACAAGGGGGGGAAAAAAAGGCTGAGAAAACTACTTCCTGCACCTTGATGCCAGACAACAAGTGTATAACAGTCAAACGAGCTTTTACACAGAGAGCCTTCAGAATGACAGTTACCAGAGATACATATTAAACTTAACAACAAGCTTTTAGTGTTGGTTGTTCATTTACTTATCTACGGTTAAACACAAGGCCCCAAAACAGGGACCCGACCCGGGTGTTGTATCATGCCTTTCTTCAACACCATTCAGTGGACATCCAATCTCAACTGTGGATGATGAAACACAGCTGCACAGCCATTTCTGCCATCATCAGTCAACTCTGTACTTCCACTGACCCTCACCTATGACAGGCTTAGCGAAACACTGAAGATGCGAGGCCATGTCACAGGAAAAAATAAAGTTCAACCAAGTTCAATGTTTTCATTCAGTGTATAAGAACAAATCTAGGAAAACAGGTCTAGTCTAATAGTTGGTCTTTTTTTTATTAACTCTGTAAAAGACGCAGCAAAGACATAGGCAGCAGTAAAAGAATTCATTCATGGTGGTTATAAAAGCTATCAGATATGGGATCACATGCTTTGAGGAGAAGGAGGGCGGGGTGGACAGGGGGAGATGATGACACAGTTACGACAAAAGCTTCAACACAGTCCAGGTTCTGTTTGCCTAACTTACCAGGATAAAAGAACCTGTTATTTTATTCGGGCAATCGATCACAACACTAATATCTGAACCTGTTCTGTTAATGGGGATTTTTTTCCTGTCCAGGAAAAGCGTCACAAGTGGATGACTTGCAGAACTGAAAGAGAGTTAACATGTCTAACTCTAAGACAGCCTGTCGGCGTAGTCTACCTCACACTTTTAACGCTATAACGTCTGTAACACCGGCGTAAATACACCAGTACTGTAATTTAGCTGTAATTTATAATAACTGATATATAAAAGTGTATATGAAGTCTATCTCTCTAATAGCCCGCATTAAAAAGGAAGTTGACAGTCAATGTCAGATAGTTTGTCTGCTCTTTTCTAGCGATCACTTTTGAGAAACACTCTATTTACCTGTTGACCGGAATGCATCACCTCCATTTCCATCATTATGGAGCTCTGTCGTGAGGTTTTGAAGAAGGAAAAAAACCTCCTTATGAATGAAAAATTTGTATGTTATTCCTTAAATTGGATATAAAAATGGCGAGCGGTCTGGAGGCGATATAGTCCGTCACGGGAGCTGAGAGACGAGAAGTGCTGCTTCCTCCAAACCTAATGAGCATTACGGAAATCATGGCCCTCCCCACCGGGATCGTCCCCCTCGCAGCGGCCTATGAGGGCTGGAGATAAGGACTGTGTGTGCGTGCGCATGGAGTCCATTTAACACAATAGTTGCCACGAAAAAAAATAAAATTACACAATATATTTATGTGAATGCTAACCAACCAATACGTAAATTGCAACATGTAATACCGTTCGTTTATAGTAAGCGTAATATAAGCCAGCTCATAAAAGAAATATATGTAATGTGTACCTTCTATTTTAACTCCGTCACGGACATGACCAGACTTTGTTTGGTGCATACCTCCCCCTGCTGGTGACCGTGACCGGCGTGGAGCTGGAGACCCTGGGGCCCTGATGTTCCTTGTGCAGCTGGGTAGACCATCGCAAAATCATAAAGAGAGAAACAGAACACCCAGTTTAAAGTTACAGTCCTGCATTTAAGGTTTTACTTTGAAGCTCAGACCTGTTAAAGGAACAATACCTATATGTAAAAGTCCCAGTGCAGAATGACTCCTGTTAGTTAATATGTTTTTGTTTATTTATTTGTTTGTTTTTGGAGGGGAGGTAGGTGCATAAAAGACACTAGTTCAAATGGGTGGAACTGTTACTAACATATTTTGGGAGGAGGTTGGGGGTGTGGGAGTCAGACTCTGCCATAATTCACTGGGTGTTCTAATTGGAAAATCTTCATCTGTCAAGTAATGAATCATTACAGTGGGTTAACTAAATGTGCTACAAGCTAAATTATTCCCTGTTACACTATTTCTCATAAAATTAAACAAAACTGAAGTAATGATCTATAACGTGTAAGTAAGGAATCTCAAAGATTTGCAGATCTGTAACTCCTTTCCATTATCGATATATATGTTTGTATTACGTAGTGGAGAAAAAAAATATTAAAATTGAACCATTATAATGCAGTAAAGGCTATTCTTCAAAACTGGTACATATATGAAGTTACTGTAGTGTGTAGGGTTAGAAAAGTTATTTAGGTTATATTAATATTTTTATTATTTAGCCAAAAGTTGCTAAGCTTACCAAAATACTGCACATTTCAGTACATTTTGCAAGGAAATATCCAGGTTTTTACTCCGTTTATGGGGCACTTACCATATGGTTAGTAAATGTATAGAATATAGTGCAATAATTTTAATGATTTTTATGCTGTTTAGTACTTCTTCGATAGATAGATAGATAGATAGATAGATAGATAGATAGATAGATAGATAGATAGATAGATAGATAGATAGATAGATAGATAGATAGAAACTAGTTAATCAATAGTAGTAATAATATAATATTCTAAAGCATAAGAATATTGGCTCACTCTGGGCCATATAGCTGTGTTTTATAGCAGCTTTTTATTAAGGTACGGTCTAATGATTTCTTTCACCACATGTGCTGTTGATTATTAACATTAATTATTAACATTAATAACAACATGAAACATTGATCCACGCTGACAAACTAGAACATTAAAATGTTATTTTCACAGCAAAGTATATCCATTAACAAGTTAAGAGTATGAAAGAGGACATTCTCCATAAGCACTACTTTTTATTTAGCTAAATGTTGTTGGTAATCCCTTGGACCTTTCCAAAAATTGGAATGTGGGTTATGATTTATTATTACTTTTCCACTTCCTAAGTAGGCTAAAGGATATAAATCTTCTGGTGGAGAGCACAGGTATGTAATAAACGTTGTAGCAGTCGATCTGAGATTCGCCCATTTAAGAAAATTAAGAGGAAGATAACCCAAAGAAAAACCCTCACTCTTAATCACATTTGAATCATTCTGAAACCTCGGCGTTAGTAAGAATTCGAAACCGAGATGCCATTAAGTGTTTTTTCAGATATGCCCGCGTAATAAGACAGACTTGTTCCCGGTTGTAGCACGCATCTGTGAGGAGTCTCGCACTAAAGTGCAGCTCGCTGTGCCACTGCGTGAAATTACACTAAAAAAAGCCTATTTTTGCCTCTCGCGCGCGCTCCTGAATACGCGTTCACGTTTGGCAGCTCCACGTCGACATTCTTCCAGCTGCATATAGTGAACTGCACAGCAGTGGGGGAAGAAAAGGTAAAAGCGGCGGCGGCCACCTTACGATTAGAGTGCTGCAAGTCCGCCGATGGACATCAACTGCAGTGAAAACGGGCGTTTGCAATGTGAATCTATCCTTGGCGTGCAAAGTCCTCAGCCCGCTTTCATCTTTTGCATTTTATGATCTACACTGTTTTCCCCTCGTGTTGGATTGCAGCTGGTCCCTTGTGTCTACCTATATCAGGTACAGTATGACTTGCAAAGCTCACTTTGCCTTTAAAATCGTACTTGTTAAAGAAATAATCGTTAAGATTCCGGTTGGCACGTTGCAGTGTTGATTTTGAACGTTATTTCTGCACTTCTGAAGTTGCTGTCATTTGGTTGCTGATGAAGTGCCAAGTTTCCAACTACATTCAAACTGATAGAACTCAATACTCCTGGAGCTCAACTGGCCTTCTGAACTTTCCTCATTGCTATCATATCACTCTTTAGTAAATGGGTTATTCTCAAGGGCCTGTTTAATTCAGAAAGTTGTTAAAGCTCAACAGGTAGAGTCATTTATACCCTGTGGTACTTGAAGTGAAGTAATCCTTTCAGAAAGGTATCAGCAACACTATAAAACTTAAAATATGCCAGGCAGCGTAGACTTAAAATGTAACCTTTGCAAGCAATCAGATGGGCAAGACTAAAGAGGTAAGTAAATACACTCAAGAACCATTTTTGAGGAGGGTGTACTGCAGGATCAACTTTTGCACACACCCAAATATTATTTAGGTCTTTAATCATTTCTGTATTGCTAACAGCGTGTAAAAAGACACCACCTGGCCTGCTATATACCTGTGTGACTCTAGGGAGGAACCACCAAACAGCTCGCCTTTCTTTAGGCCCGTCCTTAACGCATTTAGATCTTAGCTCTGCTATTTTGAGCTGTTTCTGTTATATTTTTTTCAGTGGAGTCAGTATAGTGAAAATTTTTAAAAAAAAAGATAATACAGCATGGCTGTCTTGTTTTCCCTTGCTTTTGTGCCTTGCTGCAGGTTGAAGGAGCACCCAGTCATGAGGAGGATAAGGTTCCACACAAGGACAAACCTATGAGGTGGCACTGTGGCTTTCCAAATAAAGTTCTGTGATACACTTAGACTCTAACTGCCGGCAGTCAGTGCATTACAGAACTTTGTTTTGGAAGTTAATACTTTAACCTTTTGGAAATAAAACCTCAAACATCTGGACATTTTAGTTTATAGAACGTCTCATTGTTTCTGTTGGCAAATGTTGTCTAAAATAAAGTTTCTATTTTAATCCATTTTTTTACAGTCTCTTTCCTTCAGTACTTTAATCCTGATTGATTTGAACTTCACAATAATGTTGCTTGTGGTTTATTTGCTGTCGTTTTGTGTCAAATCATTACTTTAAAAGCAGCCATGTGGACCATATGGAAGCGCTAGTCACGCTGGTCAGGTGACTGAGTGGAGGTGAAGCAGAAAGGTAAACAGTGTTGACTGTTTCAAGTTACTCTGTTTTTACAACCACATCAAAAAAAAGTGCACACATGAGCAATTTTTACCAGGTGACGATGCAGCTGTAGTAAAGGTAAATCATTACAGATGTTCTAGGATTAGTTTAAATCTTTAGATTTGGATTCGTCTTACATATACCTGGCTAAAAAATAAGACAATTAAAAAAATTCTGATACTTAACTTACAGGTTTGCTGAATTGCATGTTTCCACTGTTCACTTTCACGCATTTGTTTCAAAATGGTGTTTATTGTAGGGTATAAGTGATTCTTCATAAACCCAATAAACTCTTTAATATTCAAAACAGAAGGTTTACAGTTGTTTTATATAATTAACTAATTGCATTTACTATCTCAGCCACAAACTGTATACTGGGCTTAGCCATATAAAAGATGTCTCAGCAGTGAGTGGAACATATACAACCAGCCCTTTACAGTCTATGCTAGTGTTGCAATGCATGCTGGGAAACGCGTTAAATGGTGCATTCAAACACTTCTCGTTAACTCCTTTCAGAATGAAATGGGAGCATTGGATTGATGTCAACGGTTCGTTTAAAGGTTGATGGATAAAATACATAAATAAAATATTTTTATTCATTTATTTATAGTATGAACCTTATGGAGATTGTAGCCACAAGTGCACTGCTAATCACCTACAATCGTGAACAGCTTTCTTTTCTTGGGTCCTAAGATGCGGAAAATCCTTAATCCACGTTTCAAAAGCTAAACGTGTTTAATAAAAATGCAAAATGCTTACACTTGAGAAGCTAGAACCAGTGTATGTTTAAATAAATTCAAAAATAACCTTAAAGAATGTTCTGACCTTTGCTTTTCTTAATCGACTTACCGTTTTCATGTATAAACTAGCCCAGTGTCTAATAACAATTTAATGTACCCAAAATAGCAAAATTTATTTTATATTGTATGGTTTAAAATCCTCATTTTCACATTTAACACTCGCGTGTGGGGTTTGTTATTTCCTACAGGCATTGAATGTGCCACACTTTCCCTGTTCTGACCTCTGACAGGAGCTCGCGGATCTGCTCCCTCCCTGTACAAACACGGAAGCAGCATGGCGTCCAACAGCAGCGGCAGCGATAGCTCTGACAGGCAACGCATTGCACAGCAAAGACTGAGTGTAATTGCCGGGCATTTACAGAGACCGGTGGAGGGTAACTCGGGCATCCTAGCCGCGGAGTGCAAAGCCCAGGGAGACAAGCTAGATGTCTCCAGCGAGCGGAGGACTGTGCCGAGGAGGAGGTACGAGGCTGTGATGGAGCGGTGGACGAGGGGGGCTTATCCGCTGTGGTTTGGGCTACTTCTTAAGTCAAACTTAAGTGCATTACCAGCTAAACATTAGACATTTGGGTGGTGTGCAGCTGTGGGCTGGTTGCTGCCTCCCCACTAGACATGAATATCTGTTAGAGACGGAAGCGGAGTTTGGTTTGGTTAGCTTCATAGCTAACGTTTCTAGGCTACAGAGCAGCCATTCATTTGCTAAGGGGTGGGTGCGGCTAAGTGTAGGAGTATTGAAGAAGTCGACTTTTTCAAAGTTTGCCAGCTGTAACTTTCATCCACTCTCGAAGTACATTCTTTTATTTGTTATGTAACTATGTTTCCTTTCAGTGAGGTCCTTAATGAATGTCAAATCGGATTAATCAAACACTAACTGTTACTGAGCTGTCCGATTTAGTGGGGTTGATAAGCGGTTCTCCTTTTTGGAGTTGACCCGTTAGCAGGTTCACCAAAATTTTGTCTCTTGTGAGAAGACATCTTGGGTAAAATAGTAAAGTAGCCTGTAGCTAAAGTGCAACAACAGTCAGAGGAAACAGAGAAACTTCTGTCTCTTCCGTTGCTCTGATTGGTCAGGACAAGTGGTGGTCTGACTTTCAACCTATTAGCAGCCTAGTGCCTTTTGAGGAACCCCCACCAGTGCACTGACATCTAGTGTCTGTGGCAGATAACAGCAGCTAACACAATCAGCAAAAGTATGTGCCTCTGGCCTTGTGATGCGTATCCCTTTCAGGCCAATATGACACTGAGATAATGCGGCTAAATATTATGTCTTATACCCCTGTCTGCTATACTTGTGATAGTTTTGTAGTTGAGAAAATGCAAAGCAAAAGCAGTTACACAGTCACTAGCCATCTGCCAAACTTATAAGTCAAAGAATCAATTGACAGTGTGAGACTAAATTACTTATATGGTGGCAGAGAATTTTTATTTCATTGGTAAAACTACACTTCTTTCATTCAGTCCTGTTAGTGTCTCATTTAGAGTGAGGCAACTTATCTTGTAAGTTAAAGACACTACAGCATTACAGATGGAAGCCCCAGGGACTCTCTTATCAGCAAGTACTTGGTAAGACTGGGGAAAGAATTTCCTAGTGGTGAGAGGAAACCAAAGCAAGATGCCAAACACGTAATACAAGAAACACTTGGAAGATTGGTTAAGTCCCCATAGACTAGAAACATACAGTTCCAGAGTCAGAGCTGCTTAAAGATGATGAAGTACAAACTGTGGGAGATATGGTATTTGAAAACGTTTTGCATCACCCCCCTTTTTCATATTTTGCTAGGCAAATACTAAATTGGTAAAGGAATTTATCAAAACATGTACAAACATACATGGGGTGGCTGTGGCTCAGGTGGTAGAGCAGATCAGCTACTGATTGGAAGGTTGGTGGTTCGATTCCTGGCTCCCCCAGTCTGCATGCCAAATATCCTTGGGCAAGATACTAACCCCAAATTGCCCTCCGATGCGTTCATCGGAGTGTGAATGTGTGTGAATGTTTATTAGTTGCACTTGCCTTTAGAAGTGCTTGTATGAGTGGGTGTGAATGGGTGAGTGAGGCATGTTGTATACAGCGCTTTGAGTACTCCGGGAGAGTAGAAAAGCGCTATAATCAGTCCATTTACCATTTACCATGCAAATACAGTATATAAGTCAAAAACAGTTTGTACATTTCGAACAAGCTTGAAAGTCAGTATTTGGTATGACCATCTTTATTCTTCAACATAGCTTAACCTCTCTTATTTAGCCTTTCTTGTAATTTCTTTAAGTAGTCTTTGGGAATAGTTCTTCGGGCTTCTTGAAGGAAATTTAAAGCTATTTGTTTGTTGGTTTGTTTGTTTTTTGGGATGATGGCTACCTTTTTTTTAGCCATCATCTATTTTCTATCAAGATGGTCCCACACTGCTTCAGTAATGTTGTTTGGGAGCCCATTCCATGCCTGATAGTTTTCTATTGTGTATTTCTTTTCTATCCAGATATGCAAGGTATGCTTTTACTGCTTTGGCAGTGTGTTTAGAATGATAGTCATGCTGAAAAATAAAGTTGTTTTTAATCAGACGCTTTCCAGATGGTATTTCTTGGTAGATCCAAATCTGACGGTACTTTTCAGCATCTATAATTGTATCAGTTTTGACAACACCACTGCCTTAAATGTAGTTCCAAAACATGACAGAATCTGAACCATGCTTTACAGCTAGCTGTATATTGTTATACACCTCTCCTGACCTTCTCTGTACTATTAGTAACAATTTAAACCAAAAACTTCAAATTTGTACCCATCACTCACTAAGACCTGTTGCCCTTGATTTTCAGCCCAGTTCTGGTGTATTTTGGCATACCTCAGTCTTTTCTCACACTTTCCCTTCTTTACGAATGGCTTCTTGACAGCCACACTTCCACTGAGACCATTTCAAATGAGGCTTCAGTGAACAATACATGGATGAACTCAAGGGCCAGGTACATCTCTCAGGTCCCGTGCTAGGTCCTTTCTGGATTTTTTTTCCCCTGTTTCTCAAGGTAATGCCTTTTGTATACTGTTTATCTGCTAAAGATATCTTTTTTTGTCCTCGACTTTTTCCTCTGGTTTACTTTTTAAGGTTAGGTGCCAAGTTTTTGTGTAATAGCTGGTTGGGAATCACTGTGTTGCTGCAAAACATACAGTTTTAATTTTAAAATAATTATGTGATTCTGTGACAGGCTGCTACTAAGTTTTGTGGTAAGTTTTTTTTATTTTTTTAAGGACCTATATAAATACAATTTATTATTAGTATGCTTATTTTTGTTATTATTAAAAGTTTCTAATGATAGAATTTCAAAATTGATTGTTAGCTTAGTTGAGTTAGGCACGTTTTTATCCTTAAATGACTCATAGGTCAGTTTTATCCAGTAAGATAACGTTATCTCACGTTTTTTGTTACAAAATAAGATTGTCAAGCATACCAACAGTAAAACCTGCCGTAAATGTCGCTATAAGATTGAGTCAGTCTTTGAATCGAGTCAAGCAATCACATGCAGTATCATTTTGTCCTCCTTCCCCCAGTGTTAAGTGGATTAACAAACAGAAAAACATTCCTCTGAATATGCTCAGGTACAAGGACTGGGCTGAAAATGAGTGAAAAACAGCCAATACCCAAAGAAAAACTTTAAAAGACTTTTAGAAATTCTGAAGAACTATTGCTTAAAATCACTTAAAAAAAATATGAAGGTCTGGCTCTTTGGATGCAAAATATAAAGAAATAAGGGGCAACTCAAGACTTTTGCGCAGTACTGTTGATGGCTTCTAATAGTAACCTATACATGAATGGAAAATGAAAGCGAAAGAGGATAGTAGGGAAAGGTACTTAATGTCTCATGGCAGGAGTCCAGCAGCCTGAGCACATACCAGCATAACTGGTGGGGTTGTTAGGGTCACCTGATTCAACCATAATTATAAGTTTTATCAAAAAGGAAATGTAAGATTTATTGAAAGATATGATTGTATCCTGTTCATTCAGGGCGTTGTGTGCGATGAGAAGCATTTTAGCTTCTGTTTTAAAAAGCATGTTTAAGCAAGAATCTTGATGTACAGGTTGCGTATTCTCCCCAGTCCTAAAGCGGCAGTTGACAACATGTTGTGTCATCACACATGTAGTAATCTTTCCGTGAGCGAGAACTAGATTCTTGTCACGCCTCTGGGCTTTGTTTGCTAGATACTAGAAAGTAGTATGAAGAGCAAAAGTCATGCAGGAAACGGGTTAAGCAAACGGCTTTTACTTGTGAAAGTCATTTTTCAGTCAAAGCATGCCTCATTCACTACGACCATCACATTTACTCGATTGCATCATTTTAAGGCAACTTTACTTTTTATGGATCAGAAATGTTTACATAGAGATTTTTTTCTCTATCTGTACAACATATGGCGTCATCTATCTTTAGACCAGGTTTTGATTAGAAAGAAACTCTTGGAAAAAATCTTTAAGGGAGGATAAAAGAAGAAACTTCTAGAAGTACGGCTTCCAGGATGGACAGGCATGTAGCACATGTTGTGTGGAGACAGAGTTGGGTTGCACACAGACAGGATTGCAGCTTATCAAGACCTTATGCGCTTTCTCTTTAAACCAGTGGTTCTCAAACTTTCGAAACCAAAGAAAGCTCATACAGCCACTCGAGAATTTTTATCAATTGTTAAAAAAAAAGAATGTATGCTGTAAAAGCATAGTAGCACGTATTTTCTCATTACTTAACTGTATATTCTCTTATTTTCATTTGCGTTACTTCCACATGTCCATGTCCCCTTGCAGTGGCCTTATGCCCACCCAAGCAACCCTGCCCCACAATTTGAGAATCATGGCTTACTAATACTCCGTTTTCTGAGGATTCATTAAAGTATGACTTATTGTGTCACTCCTGCTCATTATTTAGAGAACTCCATTTTGGCATGTGTTAATCTTAATAATGGCTTTTACTCGCCAACGGTAGCATGCCATCCCAGGTGACCCATGAGTTATTATTGATCTGTACATGGTTGTACAGCTGTCTGTCTTTAAGAGGTACAGCACACCAGCTTTGTACAGTACAGTCACAAGGCTGTAAAGACAGCATTTGTATTTTAATATCTCAGAACAGTAACGGAATAGTGACAGTTGTTGAAATTTACATCTTTGCAAAGCAAGCACAGCCACGTAGTATCTGTTGGCTAGTTCCCAACTTGGTTCCTGTTTGTAGAGTAAAGAACACAAAGTGTAGTTGGTGTCTACGTGCCATTATTGTTAGGTATAGCCTGGAAGTTCAACACACACATTTAAGCCTAATCCTAAAAAGCTGAGGAGTGTTAAAAGTAGTCGTTGAAAAATGTCTGATTGGTGCCATAAATGTAAAATATCTAACGTATAAAATGGAGCTCAAGGACTGTATGCTCACTTCTTCTGTGGATGGACAAGTTGTTTGAATGTGTTGCCTTTGCAATACTAAAAGAGCCATGTGTTTGCTAACCTGTGGGCAAAGCATTTGCCTGTGGGTGTGCCTGTCTGCAGCCTCCCATTTTGTAAATTTGCCACTTCATAGCCACCTCAGGTTAATGGAAAAGCTGGGAATGGCTTAATAAGATTAAGGGATATTCTATATGTCTGGCTTTTCAGATAACATCATGAGATTGTCAGGAAGGATGCTGAGCCAGTATCCAGCCCAGAGGGACTGGGATGGCAAATTAACCAGGGCGCCACACCCAGGAATAATCCTTACATGTTCTATTGTAACTTTGAGTGAAAATGTGCTCGAGTTCTAACTTGTACCTGCATTAATTTTTTTCACAGACAGGAGATTATGAAATGGAATGGCTGGGGATACAGCGATTCAAAATTCCTGTACAACAAGAAAGGCCAAGCAGAATTTACTGGAAAAAGGTAAAGTATGAGAAAGCATAGCACTCTTAGCTAAAGCTTCTTCTTATCTGTTGGTGAAAAATCAGTCAGTGCTTGGTCTCATCCACTCCCTCTAATCTAGTGTTAGCCACTGTGTTGAGCTTTAGCATTAATTCTGATTGTGTAACTTGAGGCTGCAGCTTTGCATTGATCTTTTTTCTTTTTTTTTTACACAGCCCACTACTTGAACCCAGCCTTTGAAAATCAGTTGCTGTCTCTGTGCTTGCTGTGTGCTTACAACAATGTGGTGCTACTGCCACCTAGTGGTTGGCATTTAAACTGTTCATTGTCATCTGAGAAGGTCACTGGTTGTGATTTTCAGCACTCAGGTGCCCATTAGCAGAAACTACTCACCAATTTCTTAAAAAGATATGATGAATATTATGCTGGCAGTTATATGTGTCTGATGGTAATTGCAGAATGTAGATGGAAGAAAAGATTTACTTTTAATTGCTGCAGATTCCCAGAAACAAACTGTTACTCAGTCCAACTAAATATCCTTTATCCATGCCTGCCACGACAAGAGCAAAGGTGTAGGTGGGTCTTGTTTTCGTAATCATCACAGACAGCTCTTGAGAGGTAGCTGTGCTTGTCAGACAATCAAAACAGAGAACTGGCACAGTGTGTACGAGCACGTATTATCAAGCAAATTGTTTCCTCCTGTGTAAGCACTTACCACAAAGCCCTCAGGGCTTTTCGTGCCCTACCGACAAAAAAAGCTATCTGGGTGTTGTATATCAGCTGAAGTAAGGGTGACGTTGTCCTCCTTGGCGCGCTTGCTGCATGAGGGTTTTTTTTTTTCCTCACTTAAATACAGCATATATTTTATTGTCCTTAGACAAAGGTACATTATAGTCCCCGGATGGGCCCAATCTGTGACACCGGCACAATTATGAAAGTGATGGTAAAGGAAATCGCAATAACAGCGCTGTCACTGCTGCTCTGCTTGTCTAATAACCTCACTGGACTCAGATCTCATACTGTATTCTTATTAGGCACAGGTCTGGTTTTCCAAATGAATTTGCCCAGTGAAGCATGCAGATATTTTCAGATTCAGAGTTTCACTTCTGCTGCATTAAAGCTAATACATGAGACTCGGTTTTTTATTTTAATTGGTAATTCAAACTTTCGAACAATCCAGGTATAGGCTGAGCGGTATGATCATCCCCGGCCTCAGAGAGTGGATGGAAACCACGTTCGGTGCCAATCTGCAGCACAAAACTCCAGCAGCAGTGAGTAACAGCTCCTGTTTATTTGTTGCGTCTTCGATGAATGGGATTGTGCAGAAGCCATAACCACTGTGGTTTGTTTTGTTTAAGCCAATTCTGAATAGCAGTGCTATCCAACCTCCCACTCTGAACGAGGCCTTCTTGAAGGAACTAAAGTCCACAGGTATTCCCTTCTCTCATGACGCTGAAGACCGGGTTTTTCGCTCACATGGTAAGGCAGAAAAAAAGTCTTTTAATGTCTGTGAATTGTAATTTTATTTGCTACACATTTTCATTTGTTATGAAAATATTAAAAAAATGGTGATGTGATTTCATTCCTGTATTTTTTATTTTTTTCCAGGCCATTGCTTACACGAGATCTTTGCTCTGAGAGAGGGGAAAATCGGCCGTGTTCCAGATTTGGTGGTATGGCCAAGTGAGTTCAGAAGCTATGCTGTCACTGTCAAACATGTGTATATATAATTTCTTTCCTCTATCTCTCTGCTTTTCTCCTCCCACATAGCATAACTGATCCCTCCTACTGGCTTAGGTGATTTAAAGGGTTAATCTCTGCAGCGGCAGGGATATTAATATGTATGAGTGGAAGCTTAATAAGAAGCGTCAGGGGGAGGACGGTTGACACCCAATACTCCACAGTCTGGCCCGGCACAGTACACCCATGAATTATGATTCTGAGATTGGTTTTCTCTTGTTATGGCTAGCACTATTTTATCATGCAAATGACTGTTGACTGATGGTTGAAACTTGATTAGCAGCCTCCCAAATGGGAAGCAAATCACCAGGCAACTGTAGGCACATTCTCATCCACAGTGGCACCAAGTTTTAACTTTTCCAACCGTGCAAATGCACTCTCATCTACTAAATGTGCAGTAGAATTTTTGACCTATAATTGCCATTCCTCGGTAGCCTCTCCAAGTGAATTTTAAGTGGATGTTTAGTTTGTGGAGCTGTAATCCTTTGGCCTAAGCTATGTGTTTAATTGGATGCCCAAATGCAGTAGAATGTAAGCATTTCTCACTGCCTCTTAAAAGCTCTCGAGGCCAGTCAAGTACGTCCATGTACTTTGATATTGCTGTTCATCCCACTCACTCACTGCCCCAGTGTGAATGGACATGGGCTCTGATTGGATAAAATACATCTGTATTGATCTAGCGTGTCCCACCCAAGAGAGAGTAGCTTCATGCAGTTTGACTTAGCCTGAAGAAAGCCCCAGGCAAATCAAAGGATGCCGTGCCTCTCTGCTGACCCCCCATGCTCTAATGGTTCACGAAATATACATTTTTACATTGTCAGTGGTATGCAGATAGTGTTATGTGCCATCCTTTTTTTCCCTTTCCAGTCTGTGCATGCTTTTTTTTTTTTTAATATAATTGTATGAATATTTAATATATATGAACACTGTAGCAGATGGTAAAAGAATTATGTTTCAAAAAAACAAAATCTTCTGTGTTTTTTGCAGACTGTCACAATGATGTAGTGAAAATTGTGGAGCTCGCATGCAAACACAACGTTTGTTTGATACCATATGGAGGTGAGCTATGAAATCAAAGGCGTTAATCTACATAGTTAGCTTTTATGTAAAATTTATAGTTGTAACATATAGTGTAATTTCATCCATCAGTTATCTTCTTTTTTTTTTTTTTAGGTGGGTGGGTGGGTGAGGGCTCAGTGAAAGCTTTGTTATCTATATTATAGATGCTGCTGTTAAAATTAGTGCAGGGGACGCTGCACTAATTGCGGTGGTTACAACCATAGGAAATGATTATAACTTGTTTGTTTGTTTTCTCCTGTCAGTCACTACTAAACAGTGTCATGCTAATAATATGGGAGAAATTAATCTTACGTATTGTTAGTTTTACTGCAGTTTGCGAACAGATTCGTGACAATCGTATCAATAAAAGTCAGTCATTCATTACTGCAGCAAAATCCTGAAGTGTGCAGACGTGCCATAAGAAAAAATTATATATTGCACCTCAAGGATGAGCTATTCAGATGGCGCTTTTCCTCCTGTAACGTGTCAAAATGACTGCTGTGAAAAGGAGTTTTATTGTAACAGTGGTTTTTATTATCTTTTAGGAGGGACTAGTGTCTCTAGTGCCCTTGAGTGCCCCCCAGAGGAAACTCGTTCCATTGTCTCGTTGGATACCTCACAGATGGTACGTAAACACCTGCGCGATCTGCACTAAGGACAAGAAAAACAAAAATCAGTCTATCTGATCTTTAAAGTTAGAACAATAATCTGAAAAGAGACTGAGAGAGAGTCAGGCTGGATCAGTATACTTATTCATAGACATCAGGGCGTAAGCTGAAATTTTTAATTTGGTGTGATCTTTTCTATATAGCTTTCTGTGTCTATTGTTGATCTCTTCAGGTTTGGATTACTAAAAAAAATGTGGCAAGTAAAATAGTTTTTTTGGCAAAACAGGATTGTAGTAATAGTACATGTACGTTATTGAAACCAAGGAATTCCTTCTTTTTATCAGCTGATAACAGCTAAGTGATAGTGGAAACTGTGGTCTGTTAGTGTGTGCTACAAGCTATTGCAATATGAGACTGTTTCCAGTGTTCCTTTTTCCCATATACCCCTTTTTTTTCAGTAACACAAGTGCAGTCAGAGTTAGAATTGGTAAATTAGTTGTGTGGATAGGGACACAACCCAAGTGATGCACCAGCCATTAATCTTAATAGAATCCCAAACAAGTCCCCGTAAACATGATAATCTTATATCGGATACAATATAAAGTGGTGAAAATTGTCACTGTACAGTAAAGCCCTTTGATCCAGGCTCACCCAGAGGTGATATACAAGCTGTCTACAAGCTCCTAGCTCACCACTCATTGAGTTTGCTGCCACTGACATCAGTGACCAGCGTTCTGTGTCGGGGATCAGAGGTCAGGTGTCTCCAGCTGAACCACATGAAAGGAGCAATGTGGTAGGAACGTAAAGTTTATTACCTCTGGTGACTAATTTATGACCTCCTATAGGTAGGGCTAAGCCTTTGGGAAACTGACAGTTGTCTCCCATCCTTGTCTGCACGCATTCCTCCTCAGACGTTTTGATGAAAAACATACTGTGTTGTAAGCAAACTGTGAAGAGACTGTCTCCACAGCCTGCTCTTGAGTGCAATGTTTATGTCTGAGTCTGAGATATTTTAAGTCAACATAACAGATGCAGGCAGAGCTCAGATGACAGACATGGTGATACACAATATCTGTTTGAAAGCAGCAGTTTTACACAAAGGAAACGGCTTAAAAAACATATTTCTCCCAAAAAACTCTGTGAAATATAAAATTTATGTTTATGATGTTCTCAGACATGTTGTTTGTTTGTCACAGAACCGCATTCTGTGGATTGACGAGAAAAATTTAACTGCCCATGTGGAAGCTGGCATTGTCGGTCAGGATCTAGAGAGATTGGTAAGTACTGCTCGCCCATCCATTTTAATTCACTGAAAGAGCTTACATTAATGTAAAATGTTGTGCCAACAATCAAGCTGTGCGCCTGTTCCCTAGGAGGCTGTCTGTGCTCATTCACCTTGGTACTCTTTGCTCACTAGATCTAACAGGGTGCAGGAAGGAGTTTGCAATAGGAGCAGAGCGCTGAAGGGGAGAGATTAGAGTCTGAGACGGTGGTCATGAGCAGATGGCACCATCAAGCTAATTCAGAAAAATGGAGAAGGAGCAGGCGTTTGATGTAGAGGAATGCGTGAGCTGCATTTAAAGCAGACTCCACCTCTGCATTTAGACTGGGCCGATTTCATAGAGCAGATGGGTCTGCATTATAAACTGCCTTCCAGAGGAATGCTGTGATAAAACAAGGCTTGACTTTACCCTTGTGCTTCTGGGGAGCATTGTTGTTGTACTTTAAGATCTTAATTATTATTACTGTTGAATGTTCCGCCTAAAGATGCAATCTTTCAGTGCTACGTCTGCCTTAAGGAGTATGTGTGGGCTCCCAATGACCTACACATTCTCCTCAAAGCCTTAGGGATAGTGAATCTGATGAATAGTTTTCTCAGAAGTACATTGTTATTACTGCATGGCAAGGAACAAAGGCATTTACAGCGTGTTTTTTTGTTCTTTTTTTTCTTTGTGGAAAAGGAATGTGTAAGCAGTCTTGTCTGCATAACTCATACACTTAAATAAACATGTAAAATTTACTATTATTTTAGTTTTACGAACAAAGGCTTGTGTGTGCTGGACGTATCAAGTTTACAGGCATTATTTTGCACATGACAGCAGAGCTGCCGTCAGACTAAAGAGCGAGATCAGTGCATTATTTATTCAGTCTTTCCACTTGGTTTATTTTGGGCCATTATAAAACCACCAATGCCGTAAAACCGCCGTTTTTACATTGCGGTATAACTAGAGCAGTGACATGCAGCAGCAGAGGTGCAATTATATTTTCCCTTTGCTTGCGCATTCTCTTTGCTTGTTATTAAAACATTCTCATGGGTTTACAACATCATTGTTTACCACACATTTCTGGCTCCCTTTTAAGTTATAAAAAAAACATGTTTGTTTTTATTTTTCCATTTTATTGCAGCTTAATGAGAGCGGCTACTGTACAGGACATGAGCCTGACTCCATGGAGTTCAGCTCCCTGGGGGGCTGGGTAGCAACCAGAGCATCAGGTATGAAGAAGAACATCTATGGCAACATTGAGGACCTGGTGAGTACACAAAGATATGTTACTATATACTAACTAGAAAGAAAATTATTACCTTAAGTTTTGTGGGCTTCACCCTCATTAGTCATAGAATCAGTTATGAAATATCTGCACGTCTTTAAGTTTGGGCAGGTGTTGTTTGGTTCTAAAGCTGCTTTATTGCTGTGTTCTCACTGAATAGGTTGTCCACGTAAAGATGGTTACCCCACGAGGTGTGATTGAAAAGAGTTGTCAGGGACCTCGCATGTCCACAGGGCCGGATGTTCACCACTTCATCATGGGCTCGGAAGGTTGGATGACTTTCTCATGTGATTCCAGCTCAGGAGTGCATGTGGACGTGTGTGCAGTTGTGTAAACATGCATGTCAGTGTGGGTTTGTGTGCGTGTCTTTGAAACCTCTGATAAAACGGTAACATCAGGATGATTCTCATGCTCTCTGCTTCTTACACATTAACTAGCATTGGTGGAAATGTGATCTGGAGAGGTGTTAGTTAGGAACCAGCAACTGTCCTCTGCACCCCATCTGCACTGTCCTGTCCTTGTGAATGCCCACAGAGAATACTGCCATATGTCAGGTTTCCCCTGCATAATGAGGAGGTTCAGAGACTCTTGGCATCGCTATGTTAAACAGCTGTGGATACAAACTTTTTATTTGCCCTACAAAGCTCAGCAATCTGCTCCTCGACTGGGCTGGGACTGCTGCAGAAGTCTCTATTTGTGTTCAGTGAAACTGATCTCAGCAACAGTATCATACCAACAAACAGGGTTTGAAGTTTTGAAGGTTTGAAGTTGTGTCCTGACTGTGCAGGTTAACTGTGAGAGTTCATGTTTTGACTGACAATTGCCATATATGGGTAGTTTCAAATTAATCTATCCACATTTATTTTTACTCTTTATGATTCAGCCACCACTGAATTAAAGATCTTCTCAAAAGAATTTTGCTCTGCCTTAAATATGTTTGGCATTTTACAATTTACGGTGTCCTTCAGCTTCATGGCTTGAACATGATTCTGCATAGACTGTAGGGTGCCACGGACAGCCCATCTACCTGCAGAAAACATTTTTGTTGTGAAATGGAGGCAGTGTCCAAAGTATGTGGTACAAGTGATCTGTGGGCTCTCAGTTATGTTGTTGATGGTCCTTCAGCCAGATGCAGATTAGTTATAACATACTAATACACATAGGTTATAACATACAAAGAGCTGAAGGGAAACCGAGCGTGTCTTGGATGTTTGGTTATGCTTCTCCCATTCCTGGTGAACTCCTGTGAGAAGCCTGTGGCTCCCTTCCCTGTTCCAGCCCACTTGTCAGCCAATCAGCATTCGACCTACGCATAGCTGAGCTCTGCACTGTTGGGTTGTTGGATGCATGGAAGCCTTTTTGCATAGGCTGAAAACACTGCTTCCCATAAGCTCTCTGTGGGCAAAAACTTACACAGAAGTACACAATGACCAAAATCTAAGAATTGCTTTTCCAAAAGATAAATTTCTAAAACATACTTGCAATGGGTTCCCTATTGTTTATGCCCTATGAACAATTAGAGCCAGACTGTTTTATCGGCAGACTAATACTATTGGCTTATAATAGCTATTTGTTGATCTTTCCATTTCTGCATTTACAGCAGCCAATAAATTAAAATTTAAAAAGTAAAGAAGAGTCGGTAGAAACACCATTCAACCATGTAATGAGTGTTTCATCTTTTGTCCACTAAAGGGCATTCTGCAACTTTTCTGCGACGTGTTGGAATGTCACAAACCCATAGAGCTGATTCAGCTAAATGAACAACTACACATAAACAGATTTCCATAACACCAGTTATATTTCATGTATCTGAAAGAAAACCTCAACTGATTTGTCAAAATATTGGAAATTTAAATCACCAAATATTAGTATCAAGATCAGTCTTAAAAATCCTGTATCGGATTAAATATCATTTTACAACCAATGTCAGAATAATAACAAGTGTCTCTCTTGCTTACTGGCCAGTTATACAGCCAGCAATACATGGTGCATTATCCTATGTAGTGTCTAGTCTATGTCAAAGTGTGTAAAGCAACTTTAGCATCTTGATGGCATCCAAAAAATGTTAAGTTTGTGAAACAGTGGACTTGAGAACATCAAGTCTAGTTTGCTGCTTTTTCAGCATATGAGTCTATAAAAGATATTGAATTACTGAAAGTGAAAATAATATAGCAGTGTACGTGTAATACATAGCTAGATATTGCTTACTCATGTGCTCACTCGCATGGTAGAAATATTTTGAACACTTAAGTCTAACATCAGAGTAGCCACTGGTAAAACATTTTTTTCTAACATGCTTCATATCTTCAAAACCCGAGCTTTGAGAAGGAGCTTTTTTGCAATTAAGGTGAGTGAAATTGAAGATGCGCTTGCTTCTGGGCTCGCTACACTGAGCAGAGATAGGACAGGACCACACCTCAGTGGTAGAGCATGTTGTTCTGGGAGGCCTAACTCTTTTGCTAAGAGGTCACACCAGCACACGGTCTCATTAAAATTATCTACCTCCTCACCGAAAGAATCCCATCCTGGTGTCTGACAGTAGGCCACAACAACAGCAAAGCGCCACACTAAAACCCTCAACTATGCTCTGCATGTTAAGTGGAACGCATCCATTTCATTAGAAATTACTGTGAAACCTCAAGCACAACAACGGGTCTGTGTATCTCTCTGACCTTGAAGTAACCTGAATGCAAAGTAGTTCTTCCCCCTTGCTACAGCCAGTGTAAACAATGATTGGAATGATCAATGCTAATCCTTTTCTCTTTTAAACTCCCCTCAACCATGCAGAAAATACAATATGAAACCAACTAACCCTGACCTAATGTTGAGAGTGAAATGATTGATTTAAAGCAGTGGTTCCACAATGGTCAGTGGCTTTTTTGGTCAAAATATTTGCTGCTAAAAACACTCTTCATTGTGAATATTCCCTTTCCGCAAATACGTATCCTTTAAGATGAGGTTAGTTTAATAGCAAGAGTTCCAGTAAAATTAGCTTAAGCTGCACTCAGTATTTCATTGCATTGCATCTGTCCCGAGAGAGTTTTTCCAACATTGCTGTTCTTATTGCCTCCATTTAGCCCTCGCTCTGGCTCCTCCTACAGTCTTTCTTTCTCCCCTTCACCAGATCCCCACCCCTCTCTTATTAAGTGGCTTCTCCTGCATGCTATCAGGAGGGGGGAGAAAAAACCCTTCTTGGGGTGAGACCCAATGCAGTCACGTTTTCCACTGTGCCACTAGGGAGCAGCATGTGGCATACAGTGTCACATTAGAGGCCTCATTAACAACCATAACAGGCTGATGAAGCCTCCTGATGGACTATGGCTGTGTTCATGGGGGATACATTTATAAATGAACGTGATCTATAATGATACAGAGCGCACAGGGTGCAAGAAAGCAATTTGGATCATAGCAATAAAATTCACAAACTAGCTCTAATAGCTGTTGTTCATTGTTGAGTGTGTGGAGAAAGGGTAAAAATGGCAATTACGTGTTGTGCGAACCCATCAGATAGTCTCTTTTGTTGAAATAGTCCAAAATCCTTAAAATGTTTGTACAGTTCACTTTGAGAACAGTTTTTTTTAACTGTTCTTGTGTGCATGCTTGTGTTCTTGTAGACAAAGCAATGTTTTTATTTTTATTTTTTCACTGATTGTAGTTTTCCTTCATCTAATAACAAAAAAAAAAACCATTTTGTTTAGCCACATCTTTTTCTGAAAAGTCATCTGAAAGCAAGTGCTGGAAGATTTAGCTTAATTTGATTTTTTATGAGAAGGGATGGCAAACATCCTTTGCTACCCATAGTTTACTTTCAAATAAACATTGGGTATATTTGAACCAAGCGGTGTGAGGATTTCAGCAGCAGCAGCTAATTGTTAAAAGCTTCCAGGGTCATGAGGTCATCCAGAGGTTTCCTTGTATCTTGTGTACGTGTTGCTGTTGTTGGTCTTGGTGCCTTTGATATACCCCTGCTTTACTTCCTGGTGTTCTTAAGCTGATAAATCTCAGTTATCCCCCAGTGTGTGGTAGAAAACCAGATCTGCTAAGTGAAATGTGAGACAAAGGTCACCAGAACAACCCTTGGGACATGTACCAGAGCCCTGTAAAACAGTCTTGAGTTCCGCTCAAAGCGGGTTAGGTCATATAAACTCTGGGAACTGATGTACTTCTTTTTGTTCTGCTCAAAATCTCTCACTGTGATTTTCCACAGGAACCCTGGGCGTGGTTACTGAGGTTACAATGAAGATTCGTCCCATGCCGGAGTACCAAAAATACGGCTCTGTGGTGTTCCCTAATTTCGAGATGGGAGTTGCCTGTCTTCGAGAGGTTGCCAGACAGGTAACAGGTTAATCTCCCCTTCAGCATGTTGTGCTCTGTTGCTGCATAAAGCCATGTCTCAACATGAGATGGAGGCTAGAAAGTTACTGTGTGTTTCAGCGATGCACAAAATAAGCACTTTCAGGTCTTCGTTTTACCTCCTTTAACGCTAACCTGGCAGAAGAAAGCAGGGGAAAAAATGATTTATAGACCAACGTGCAAAGGCATCTGATGTCATCAGACCTCATTTGGCCTGAAGTGCTGTCTCAGAGAGTCTGTATACTGTACATTTAGGACAAATAACCAAAAGCTATAAAGTCAAAGCTCTTTATTGTTGTTCATTCGACTAATTCAGGCCAACTTTTTTTCCCTGCAGAGGTGTGCCCCAGCTTCTATACGACTCATGGATAATGAACAATTTAAATTTGGTAAGTTTTATTTGGAGTTCACATTTAAACCCATCCCAGTTATCACCTCTTTATGTGTCTATATGACTTTCATGTACTTTACAAATTCTCAACATAAGCTTTTCCCATTACACGTAGGACTTAATTTGGCTTGATTTTTATTTTTATTTTTTGTTTTTCCAGGCCCCAATAAAACCTTTGGCTTTGATCAGAGAGCTTTGCAATATGAGACACATGATGTGGTTTCATCATTTCTCTAGTTTCTCCCATTTTATTTTGTTTGGTGTTCCACCTAACCATAAATGGCACTTGTGCAGCAGTCAATGATGTCACAACAGTCCACGCCACTGAATCGTTAAATTGATTATTATTTTTGCAACCGAATATCTGCACACACAAACACACAGTTTGAAGTGCGATGAAAAATAAACCCGACCAGAATTAAGTCGCTATTACACTGAAGTTTTATGATGTTGTTTCTTCGGGTGTAGTGGAATGCATCTGGCATTCCCAGAGATCGCTGCAAAGTTCCCCAGTCTCGTGGGATCTCATTATCTTCCCTGTATTTCCACTTTTCACAGAGTAGGCACTTCCTAGCATTACACAGGGAAGACAAAGTGACCAGGATTTTTTTTTTCTTTCTTTTCTTTCTTTTTAAAAACTAAAACTCATGGCACAATGATGCATTCATGGATTTAGAAACTTGTCCTTACTTTTTAATAATGATTACTGTGGAGAAAGTTTGTGTACTGTATAAAAGGGTTGGGAGTTTTTTTTTAGTTTAAGACTACACAAACAATTTACCTCTACCTGTATTAATATTTAAAAATAAGGATTTTGTATAAAGGAAAGATAATATAAACATATGAACATATCAGTTTTGTTCATTGTATTGTTTTCTCTCTGGATTTTGAGTATTTAATTAACGAGTATGATGGCTGCGAGGGACCTTAAGACCTACAATCACATTTTGGAATGGAAACAATTAGGACACTAAGTGATGAAGAGACTTGAGCATAGGGGGAAATAAATGAACTGTTAAGTCTCGGCGACATCACCCATGACTTCCCTGCTGTGATTGATAACCATCCCATTGGCCCCAGCCCCTCATTTTCCCTTGTCCACAGGCGCTTTTGTGCGTCCGATCAGGAATAAATCAAAAAGGGTGGCTGAGGAAGACGGATATCACTGTGTCAACCCCACTTCCCTTCGGAAACTCTCTGATTTATAGTCGCTGTCGCTCGCAGCCACTGGCCAGTTGTGAAGTTATTCAAATGTTACCATTTATTTCTTCTTTTGTTTCCAATTCCAAATATATCAGAGTTGCTTTGCCCTCTCAGAACACTGGAGGATGCAAGCAGAACCAGAGTTTGCCTAATGTGTGGGAAATTTGTTTATTTTATTTACCTTAGGGCTTCTTTTAGGTGAGTTAACTGAACTGATTTTAATCTGATATTTAACAGGTCATGCCCTGAAGCCTCAAGTATCTTCAATTTTCACGTCCTTTTTGGACGGGTTGAAGAAATTTTACATCACCAAGGTAAAAAATAACCAGGGATGAACACTGTAAGTTTCTTGCTGCAGGTGTTTTACATGAAAAATGAGCCTTCCTCTTTAATTCTCAGTTCAAAGGGTTTGACCCCAACCGCTTGTGTGTGGCCACCCTGCTGTTTGAGGGAGACCGCGAGAAGGTCCTGCAGCATGAAAAGCAGGTTTATGACATAGCTGCAAAATTTGGGTAAGTAGTGGCTGCCGAGTTTCATATTTCTACATCTCTGTCTTCTATATCTCTATATTGTTGGATCATTTAAAGATCAGAAAGGTTAGAAATGTGCCATATGGTGAGACTTTATACACAATGGTGGTGCTGCTTTCTCCCAGCCTTGTAGTAGCAGTGATAAGAATTGAAAAGCACAGTTACACACTTAAGATTTGTTCTTCGACTCAGTAGTTTGTCTCAGTGTGGATTGATGGATCACCTCTGGATGTCCTCCTGTCAGGCTAGCTTTAATGTTAAAGTAGGTGTGAGCTGGGCAGAGATAGTAGGGCACAGCTCCCTGCAGGACAGCACAGGGCCACAAGACAGAGCTGGGGAGTGTTTGGCTGTTGTGATTGATCATGAAACACATCAATGAGGACTTTCTTGGAAATCGGTTACCAGCCAGCTAGAGAGGAAAACCTCCTTCATCCAGAGCCATTTTTTAAGCCCTCACAAAAGAATATTCAGTTTACTTGCCATCTGTGTAATTGTTATGAAAATAATTACTTTTATTTATTGGTGAATTACTTAAAATTGTAACAGCAAAGGTTTTTTGGAAACCTAATATGAATGTATCTGTGTAGAAATCTGATATAAACATTTCTCATCTGTAACTAACTCCAAATAATCCAATTAGCAGCTGATGCACAGTTTCCTCAGACATTTTTGTCTGTTCTCATTATTTTTCACAGCCACATAAGACCTGGAAACACAAAATCTTTGTCCTGACTTACTCAGATCCAAAATCGTCCACATTACACACAACAAAAGAAAGAAAGCTTTAAAGTTCAAAGATAGATTTTTACTAAAACTGGTCATTTAAAAAACTGCAAAAAAAAATATGAATGGATAAAGATATCAACCTGAATTTCAGCTTCATCTTAGGTGTACCACAAACGTGGTACGTTTTATATGAAAACTGGCTGCAAGGATTTGTACAGGATTTGGATTGCACCATCATGGGTCATGACATAGCCAATGCATAAATTTGTTAGTCATTAATTATAGTGGTTGTGACAGTAACTCTTACGTTTGCAGATATTTCACATTTATGTGAGGTGTTTGTAAATCCATAGATATCAAGTGTTCATACAGTTGTTACTAAATCTGATACAGACTCTGGATTTTTAATATTTTTCAGTTAAGAGAAACAATAAAAAATCCAGCGTTTTATTGTAATTAATATCTTGTGCAAGGCATTCCCTGTTTTGCCAAATGTTTGATCAGACTTAAAAGTATTTGATTATACATGCCATACATTATATTCATTCGGTCTTACTTGACACCACTGTAGCATTTCATGTTTACTTCTATTTTAGGATCTTACTGAGGTTCAAACAATGGTTTTGTGATAGAAAGGGGTTAAGCCATACCAGCCAAAACCTGTCAGATGCAACATAGTCTTAATAATTGCATTATTTCCAATAAATGGCCATCACCCATCAGCTCAAGTGCCGGTGATGGATTGCTTAGGTGTGGTGAGGAACGTTTCCTGCAGTGATGGGAAACAGGAAGAAGGGTGAAAATCAATATAGTGATTTTCTAATGAGCTTGGCCTGATTAGTTTGGATGGTAGATGAAAATGTGATTACCCACCGCAGGTGATAGATGTGTGGCTGACCTATGGCGATGCAAGGAGCATAGCGCCATTGATCTGTACATTGTTGCACTGACAGCCTCCAAGACAGCGGTTGTGAGAGGGAGCAGCCGGAGCAACAAAGCTAAAGAAAAGATCTGTTAAATATTAACCCTGATGTCTCCTCGCAGGGGCCTGGCAGCTGGAGAGGACAATGGGCAGAGGGGCTACATGTTGACCTTTGTCATCGCTTACCTCCGGGTGGGTCACTCCTCTGGCTTTTTCTCTGCCTGAGCTGATGGGCAGGTGGGGCAGGCAGGGAGATTGCAATTTGACAGCGGAGAGGATAGCGAGCAGCAATGAAAGCAGCGGAATATGACCTCGGGAGGGCTTTGATTTGATCTGGTCACAGTTGTTGTCAACGCATTGAACAGCAGTAGAAGAGCACAGTAAATGCAGACAGAATGACAATAGAAAGTTGACTTAGGTCATCCCTGTTAGAAACCTTTCTGATAATCATCAACAAGCAGGGTGTTTAAATACACTTAAGCAGGTCATCAACAGCTTTCTGTTGTATTTTTTTATTTTTTTATCTCAGTTTTCAAAAGTCCTTCCTCAGTGGCTCCATATTGTAGATGTTTACACATTCGCCCAACAAGCGATAATCCCCATTTCAATCCCAGGAGGAGACACAAACCTTTTTGGGGTTGCATCGGGAAGGGCATCCAGAATTTAAAGCCCTTGGCAGCTTCTCTTCAAAAATGCTTTTTTGTAATACAGTTCTGAAAATTTCCCATGCAAATTTCTCCTTGAGAATGCAAAGGTCTACTAGTACTACTACTAGTACTACTACTAGTTATTCATGTAGTTATTCTTTATATTCTAGTTTTATGAGAGTAGTTTGTTCTGTTGAATGTAAGCCAGTAGTAAAACTTAATCATCACAAAAAAGCCCAAGATAATGTCTTGAAACTGCTTGTTTTATCGACTCAACTGTGTGAGCCCGTACAGAGAAGAGAAGCTGCTTTCATTTCTCTTTTTTTTTCCTTTAAAAAAGAAAGTTGTGGTTTGTCTTAAAAAAAAAAAAAAAAAATTTTGTTGAT